>SNQJ01S0012223.1:0-24064 GCA_010110895.2 Picea sitchensis | reverse complement strand
CTTTGAACTCGAATTTCCTATAGCTAACTGTTTTTCCACTTCAATTAACTATTTCCAAGTGCTCATTGAGAATATATTAATATTTATTGTCCAACTATTATTAAGGGATAATAATAGTCAACATACATCTATAAAGAGAATTCCCTCACCATCTATAAATAGACATCATATATAAATAGAATTTGCTCATCATCTAAAAATAGACTTCCACCTAAAAATAGCCTGAGGCTCCATCCTAGTGTAGGTGCATGATTTTCACTAGGATCTTCTTGTTGAATCTCAACAGGCCATTGGCCAACCTGAGTTGTCTCCGTTGCCTACTTTGCTTATGGATTTTGATGGTCAATTGTTCATACCACACGATATAATTCCTTCTTTGCCTGTGCAGTTGGAGGGTAAAACTGTGTGTGTCGAGAGTCAAGTATCCGATGCGCCTCTCGACTACAATATTATGTTAGGACAGAGTAAGAATTACACAATGCACATGGTTGCAACCACTATTTTTTGGGCCTTATTCTTTCCACATGAAAGCCAGATTATAACCATCAACCAATTGTCCTTCTCTCATCCTGACCCTTCATCGGGGGATTCCACGGTCCCGATGATTGATAACCCGCAACCATGCACTGCCAACTTAGGTGCTGGATTGTTTCCATTGTTAATGGAAACTTTTGATTATCCACCACCTTCCAATGATGTAAGGTTTATTTCGACTGTTTCCGACCAACCAAAGGCTGCAAATTTTCAAGTGTTGTCTTTTAAAAGGAGCTACTTTCATGACCCGTGGAATTTACCTTCCCCATAGACTTCAATGGAATGGATAGGGCACCTTGGCATGGCCATGCCCTTATAAGATGCTGAGGTTTCCCACAATATTGTCTAGCAAGCCTCGACCAACCCCAATCCAGCTCCCCCACAGAAGCTAGATCCACTTTTCGAGCCTATTTGGGCTCAAGACTCTCTCGCCACTTAGGACCCTTTAGAATTAGTCTTTCTGTCTAACAAGGCGATTCTGGAGGCAATAACTGGTCCCAATAGACCTTGGGATGATCTTCACCATAGATCTTATTTTCTTCCCGAGCTTAGGAGAATAGAGGAAGGATACTTTGTTATGACCATGAATGGAGATAAACCTTGTCCTTTTAATTCTCTGGCTATGTACAGAGTATATGTCGAGGGAAACATGGTGAGTATTGCTGAGATGATCACTATCGATATATACAGAACCTCTAGCATCGTGGAGAATGTCTTCGTCATAGTGGATTTATCCCCCGAAGAGATTCAAATTTACACCGAGTTTTTTAAAGAGTTCCACGATGTTTTTTCCTAGTCTTACGAGGATATGTCAGGCATCGATCCACGAATTGTTGAACGTGAAATCATGACTTATCCTCATGTCAAACCAGTCCGATAGAATCTTTGCCTAGTCAATCCTTGAAAAGTCGCGACGATTAAGTTTGAGGTGGAGAAACTGCTCAAGGCTGGTTTCATCTACCCCATGCAACTGAATGAATGAGTATCAAACCCGATTCCTGTCAACAAGAAGAAAGACATGATTCACATTTGTATGGATTTCTGTGATTCGAAAAAATCTTTCTCGAAAGACAATTTTCCAACCCCATTTATTGATCAGATTTTTGATGAGTGTGCAGGTTGTGAAGTCTTTTCTTTCATGGATGGTTTTTCGAGATATAATCAAATTCAAATCAAACCCGAGGACCAACATAAAACAACTTTTTTTTGTCCTTGGTTACCTTCACGTATCGAAAGATGCCTTTTGGCCTGAAGAATGTTGGAGCTACTTTTCAACGAGCCATGTTGTTCACTTTTCAGGAACTCAAACACATAGTCGAGGCGTACCTGTATGATCTAGCATCACGTTCTTGCAAGAGATCTAATAATCCCGCCCATTTATGACTAAGATTTGAGCGGTGTCGCTACTATTAGATTCTCGTGAATCTAAACAAGTGTAGTTTATGCATTATATTGGGTCGTTTATTAGGTTTCATCATGTTGACGAAAGGGATCATGGTCGATCCTTTTAAGGTTGAGGTGATAGTTCAATTACCTCCCCCACACGTAATACCCTAGCTTCAAAGTTTATAAGGGAAAGAAAACTTTCTTCAGTATTTTGTCGCTAATTATGTCGAGATTACGAAAGGGTTCATGCATCTTTTAAAAAATTGAGTCCCATTCTGTTGGGACGAAGCAACTCAACGCTCTTTTGATGCATTGAAATGCGCTCTTTCGTCTGCCCCTCTACTCAAGCCTCCTGATTATGGAAAGTATTTCCTATTATATGTGGCTGTTGTAGAGTCCACCATCAACATGGTATTGGTACAAGAGGATGATGTGCTTGAGGAGCACGTTATCTATTATCTTAGTCGAGGCCTAGTTGGACCGGAGCTCAACTAATCGCATGTTGAGAAAATCACTTTGGCAGTTGTTCACGCTGTCCAATGGTTCTGTCACTATATACTAATTCCTAAGACCACTTTTGTTTCCATCATCAATCCCTTTCAATATGTGTTAACATGACGTGTCATCTTCGGAAAAATAATTCGGTGGATAGTTATCCTCCAAGAGTTTGAATTGGATTTTGTTTCGGCGAAATCTAAAAATTCCTTGGTGTTCGCAGAGTTAATCTCAGAACTGCCAATCGAAAATGGTGATATTTCACCCGAAGAGTCACCAATTAACGAAGATATTTTTTTGATTGCATATCCAGACCCCTGGTATGGAGATATACTTGTGTATCTTTAGAGTTTAAAGTGCCCCACTTCTGCTTCTCGCGATGAGCGTCGACAAATATGACACCAAGCATGAAACTATCTCATCCTCGATGAAACTTTGTATTGTTGAGGTGTGAATTGCATTATTTGATGATGTATTACTCACGAAGAAGCAGATCTTGTTTTGAAGGACTTTCACACTGGAGCATGTGGTGGTCATTTGTCTGGTTGGCAACAACCCAAAATATTCTTCGCGTAGGATACTTTTGGCCCTTGTTAATCAAAGATTGTGTTGAGGATATCAAGAAGTGTTACCCACGCCAGATCTTCTGTCGAAAGATGTGAGCACACCTTGCTCCTATGTTTTCGGTCATTGCTTTCGGTCCTTTCACCAAGTGGGGGATTGATTTCACTACATGTCACCCGACTTCGTCCAGGGGGCATTGTTATATCATCGTAGCAGTATAATATTTCACCAAGTGGGTCGAAGCTATGACAACATTTAACAATGATGGGGAAACTATTGCCCTTTTTGTTTTCAATCAGATAGTAGCTAGATTCAGTATCCCGAAGGAGATTGTCACTTACCATGGCAGTGACTTCCAGAATAAAATGATGACTCAATTAACATCAAAGCTTGGGTTTAAACAAAAAAATTCATCACCCTATTACCTACAAGCGAAGGTCAAGTATAAGATGTGAATAAGTCTCTCAAGACTATTCTTCAGTGGACGATCAATTCGGCCAAATCAAATTGGCATTTGATGTTGTATTCAACATTATGGGATTATCGAACTTCTGTAAAAATTGTTACCGATTTTTCACCATTTCAACTCGGCTACGGGCTGGAAGTAGTCTTACCCATTGAGTGTCAGATCCCTTCTTTAGAGTTGGTAGTGGAACTACTGCCCGAAACTACTCCACTTGAGGAACATCTTCTATATCTCGAGAAACTCGATGTGAAATGTCGTGATGTAGCCTTGGATAACGAGGCTCATAAGCAACAAGTCAAGTGTCGATATGATCGGTCCGTTCACCCTCAAATTTTCTCTGAAGGCGATTTTGTGCCCCAGTTAAATGGGGTTTACCGTGTTTATGATCCCACTCTTCACCAAAAACTCCTTAGGATACGTCTCTTAGAACGATCTTTTGATTATATTACTTATATTCATGTTCCTATGAGTTTTAATCATTTAACTGATACTCTAGCTAATCAAGTTTTAGATTGGCATATTGCTCACATGTAAAAGTAAAACACACACATACACATGTAAATACATTTGTAAAAAAATGTCATCCATAAAACAAGAAAGATGTATATATATATATATATATATATATGTCCAAAAATGGTGTCATGAGTACAAAGTGGGCATGAAAGCCTTAAAAGTAGTTAGTATACATCACTGGGTTTAAGTCATCAAAATACATAGTATAAAAGTTCCCTCAGCACATAAGTAGTCCACTGCTATATAAGGTCTAGGCCTGTTGGCCTTCTGATAGTGGACAACGATGTTTGCAAGATGCCAGAATAATTGGACCCAGGTTCGAGGAACCCCTACTACATGTGGCTGCATAGCTGGGGGGAGATCCTTGATCTCAGCCATAGGAACTATGCGAGTGAGAGCAGTGAGGTTCCTCTCTACTCGTCGTAGGACTCTATCATCCTCTCTGGCTGGGGGTCCTCCTCCAGCTGTCGATCCTCCTATTGCTATTGTTTCTGCCTCTGGTCAAGGACGACACCTGGTCCTAGCGAATTCTGCCAGTCGAACAGGTCCCACATCTATACATAACATATTTGTAAGTTAATGCTTTGACACACACATAAAAAGGATATATATTAAAATTAAAAAATTTAATAACTTTAAAAAATATATGTTACCTATCTCGCTGTGCTCCTCGCCAGGGGGCATGGGCATGTCAGAATCTCTAAGGAAGCTAATCACTGCATAGGGATAATCCTCTATGACTGGGATTTGACGTGCCAAGTAGTCGAAGAATTTATCGTTGAAGGCCTCTTGGGTCCTTCCTCCACCCTATCTAGGTAGTAAGACCACCCATCTGCACAATGCTTGGAAGGAGACAATATGCCCCCATACTGTCTCTCTAGGACTGAGACTGGGCATCCTCTCGAAGAAAAAAAAGCATAAAACCGTACCAAACCCGAAGTTCTTGTTGGCACACCTACGACACTCTTTGAGCTGTCTCTTCATGCATACTAGCATGGTAGTACTCTAGTCAAAGATCATCACCTATAAACACTGAACTGCACAATGAATCTATGCATGGGAGGCCTGATGGAGTGCTGCGGATCGAGTAATCCACCTGATCATGAATAAAATGAATCGAAAGGAGAGGCGGTAGTCTTGTGAATCGACACCTGAGAACCTAGTTTCTCGGCACCATCTTCACAATGCATCGCAATGTAATATTCTATGTTGCACAAATCTAGAGGAAAAGTCCTCAAATTAACCAGTTCCCCTCTCCTAGAGAGGCCGATCAAGAAGTATACATCCTCCGTGGTTGGGGTCAACAATTGACCCTCTAACATGAATGCCTCTGCGTCAGGATGCCAATACTCTACCAAGGCATTAAGCAACCTTGGTTGTGCCCTCATGAACAGACACTGAAAAAATTTCCATAAGCCACATTTTTTTAGCGTAGCGACGACCACAGGGTCCTCCTTGACCAAGACATCCAACTCCTCATATTCTCTCTCTCTCTAGTGCACATATATCCCGTCACACAGAAAAATTGGAGAGGGTTTAGTATTTGCGTTTTATTTTTTTCAATATAAAAGGAGGTGTACGCGGGTTGTAGTTTGAATGGTCACATATGTACTCAGGCTGTTTATTACTCTTCCCAAGTACATACACGGGCTGACCTTGGACAACCTGCATACACGCAGACACAACCCTTTTACAAGGGTGTGCGCCTACCAAACGAAAATTAAATGAAAATAAATGAATTAAAAAGGAAAAGGGGGGGATTTGTACTTACTTGGTCCAAGTGGGAGGGTTTTCCGTCCACCGTAGCTCCCATAATTTGCATTTTGATACAAGGGGTTTTTGAACTTTCTGTTAATTTCCAAATTGCAATGGTAAAAATGAGCTGTCCACCTCTATTTATAAACTATTTTGGCCCCTTTTCCGCTAATTTGGTCCCGTTTTTCACTTTTCCTAGCTTGTTGGCTACTTGAATTCTCTTTTGAGTTATCTTTCAGTCATTCTGACGGACTTGTTCTTTCAGTTTGGTGATTTTTTGAGATGGGTTACATTTATATCATCCCATGGTAAAAGTCATTTTTTTCAACTTCTGCATATAGCTTAGGTTGTCACTCCCAACGTTTTTCATAGTGTTGACTTTTCCGCTTTGCCATAGGATCGATCCCACTGAGGTGCGACACGAAACCTTCTCAGCTAGTTTAGAAGTGTCATAATTAGGTGGTAGATCCTACCTCTACATGGATTCCCTAGGTATATCATTTGCTGCATTTTGGCATCCATGCTGTGAGTTTTGACTATAGGTTAGGGAGTCTTTTTTAGTCCCACTATGGTTACAGATTGAAGACGCATTCCTTTGGCCAATCATAATTCTTGGCCTTACCCATGAGACTCCCTAATGAGCACGGTTTGTTGTCTTTGAAGATTTCTTTAAATTTTGAAAGCAATATTCAATGAGACTGTATTTATTCTTTTCGATTTTGTCTGGATTATTTGAGAAAAGTAGCCCCCCTAGAGACTTATTTAAGCCCTTTTCAGACTCTCTAAAATTGAAAAGATTTCTGAGCGATCTTGTTTCCCTTCACACTCGCCAAACTCGAATTTGAAAGAACATTTTTCCGACGGTAGTTTACCCCTTTTTCGGTCAGGAAGACTAATTTTATGAATAAAGGTATGCTCTAGGAACTTTGATTCACTAGAAGAGTATTCTCAGGCGTAAGTTTAACCCTTTTTTGGGCTTGAGGGACTAAATTTTCAAAAAAGGAACATTCTCCTTGGTTTTGGTTTATCTCTTTTTCGGGCCTTGGAGATTACTTATGAAAAAGGAACCCCCTCGGAGTCCATAGTTAAGCTCTTTTCATACTCCCTAAATATGAAAATATCGTTGGGTGACCGTATTCCTTTCACACTCATTAAATTGGTCTAGAAAGAATATCTATTCAGCATGAGTTTAACTCTTTTTCCAGCCAATAGATTGTTTCCAAAAAAGGTACACCTCGGGAGATTCGTCTTGACGGGTGTTGTTCCTGACTTTGTGTTTTAAGGCTATAAAACACACCGTCAAGGCATCTGAAACATATTTTTATGATAAGACTTTAAAATAAAGAAACAAAGGAAAGCTAGATCAGATTCAGTTTCTCAACTGTCTCTGTCTTGCCTCACGTTGTTCTTGGATGCTAATGTCACGTTCGATAGCAGCCCACGATCTTTCTAACTCATCCCTATTGGTTGTTGTTTGCAGAATGGTATTAAATAAGTTTAAGGCAATGCTGGTTTGATCCTGAAGACCAGGTTCTACGTTTGGTTGTCTACCACTAGGGACTGTCATGGGTGATGGAGCCTTTAAAGGTTTTTGTAAAAGGGTTTTTATCAATTGGTTACTTCAGATTTTCAGAGATGGTATTAATGAAACAACTTTAAAATTTCACAAGCGGTAATATAGAAACACAATCAAAGGAAGTTTCACGGTTTTGCAACAATTTTGAGGTTGTAGACAATGGAACACAGTATAAAGAAATACAAGGCTTTTATCTTGAAATAATCTTATACTTCAATGAACAAAGATGAAAGAAAAAAATAGTTCTACTTGAGGAATTAGATATTAAGAGGAGCGAAGGTCTCTGGTCTTAAAATTACTAAAGTATTTTTCAGAGGAAAGACTGTAATATTTTCAACATCCAAACCAATCTGAGACGATAAACAACAATGTATACAACTTCAAATTGATTCACTTGTTAGAAACACACATTAAGAAGAAAATTTGACAAATCATGATAAGCAGGCTTAATTTAGCAGGTGCGGGATCGAATCTTGTCGTGATTTCAATTGATAAACTTCAAAGATAATGCATAACAAAATGGCTTTCTCAAAATTTGCGGAAACCTTGTTTGATACTCTTGAAACTATATTTATACATTTTATCAAAATCTTCCGTTGGTAATAACCAACTTCCTAATCTTTCGGTTTCATAAACTAATGTCAACCATTTATAATTTATTTCAAAATTCTAAATAGAAATATTTACAAAGTTTTAACTTTGAGTTGAAGAACTTTCTTTATCTGCTCCAATGTATTGAACATACTTCTCTAAAGGGTTCACTGGGACTTTAGGAATTCCTCACGGTGCCGTTTGCTTCAAAGAAGAAACTGTTTGTAGGCGACAGGCGGCTACATTTCTCGGTGAATTTAATTTTCTCCAATTTTGAGCTTGAAGCTATCATCCATTTGTCAATTTACGCAATGTTGATGGCTTTAATATTTGAGATTTCTATTTTTCTTTCTTCAAATTCTTCTTTTGTTTTCAGTTGAGAGTACACGGTGATGTCAATTTCTCCTAGCAGCTAGGAAAATCCCATCTATCTAGATAATAATAAGATCTTTTTCAATAGAATCAGAGATCTTTTGACAATCTTCATTGACTCCTTTTGTAATTCTTTTATATCCTTCCAATTTGTTTCCCAAACTTTTAACATTATATCTCCTTTCAACTGCTCTTCTGAAATGGATAATTTATGTGATTTTTCAGTTTCTTCTTTTTTGTAAAGTTATTATTTTTGGGAAAGAATTCCTTCTTTGCTTTAGCTTCTTTTTTTGCACTGCCTTGTCCATAGATATCTTAGATTCTTGAAAATAATTTTGGATGATCTCCAGATTACAGAATATCCTTTGTTGTTCTTCCTCAATATTTACATATATCTCTGATGCTTTAGTCTTGAAATGTTCCATTTCGATCACTTGATCAGTAATTGAAATGATTTTATCTTGTAGAGATTTATTTTCATTGCCCATCTTTTACACTTGTTCTTGAGTAGCACGTATCATGTTTTTGCCTCATCCAAATTTTCATTTTACTTTTGGATTTCTTGGATGTCCTTGAGTCTATCTTGTTCTAGACATTTTTGTATTCCCCAACCAATAATCTTTTCATTCTCCTTTAACCTGTCCTGTAGTTGCATTATTTCCCGATCCTTTTGCTCTATCATAGTGATTTAGATTTCTGAGTCCATGTTGGCGAAACGATGCTATAGCACCCATGGTTCCTGCTAGCTTTGTAGCAAATTCTCCTTCATTTAATTTCTTTCCAACAATGATAATTTTATGTTTTTGACCGTTCTTTCTCCTACAGGATGTAATTCTTGTTTAAAGACAACTCTTAGTTTTACTGAAAAAATAGTCGGATGTAGGAATTTCATCTCTGGTGATAGGCTCTAAATCACTTACATATAAAACTCCCTCATGAGGGATTCCAAAGTTATTTGAAGTGGAGTCAATGCGTAATAGGACTACCAAGTTCACGTAATTTTGTTCCCCAACCTTTGATTATCGTAAAGGGTCTATTATTGGGTTTTGTTTCTTCTTTTCCTTTTCTATACGTGTTTCTTTAATTAGAATCCTTTGTATTACGAGGGGGTATTTCAGACTCTTTCAATTTATCTTTGTCACTTGACTTATCTTGAATAATGGTTTCAAACCCCAGAGGAATTGTTTCTTGCTCTTGCGTTGATGTTGGCATTTTGCCTTGTAAAATCTTTGGCAGAGATTGCCTTCTATTTCTTTGAAAAGATGCAAGCCCCACCCGTTACATCAGGTGACAAGGTTTGCATTCTGCTCTGAACTTCCTCATAAGATTTAGCATTTCTAAAAAGATCATCATAAGGCGAGTTCATGTTCTTATGCTTTCAAACCACATTGTGTGAAATGTCGGCTGATTATTTGGTATGGGTCGTGTTTTCTGAGCTCTATATTTACTAACTTTGTCCGTCCAGCTGATTACATTACGCCTTAGAATATTTTTAATAAAATGAATTTTCCGATATAAACAGGAAAGGTTGGCCATGCTTTTTTTCTGCTGAGCTTTAATTCTAGCCCAATAGCACCGTTTACCAACTGGTAAGCCACTTCTTTGCATATCAACCTGTCAGGTAAAATTTTTAGGGGCCTTGGTAGATGGAACATCCATAAACCCTCACATAGGAAAATTTTCCTCAATGAACGGTCGGTATTTTGGGAATTTCTATGATGGTATTAGAAATGTGAGGGGGCTCGCATCCCAGGAATAATTTGTGCATAGGGATCATAACATAATGACAAACCTCATAAAAGCATTTTTTGCATTTTCTCCAAATTTGAATGTAATTATTTATGCAGACTCTGTACAAGACACATTAATTCAAATTCATTAATGGGAAGGGAGTCTTAAAGCAAATGGCATCCATTATATAGGGTACGACATGTAAAAGACAGCTATCCTTTTATTCGTATTGTAATTGATAACCTCACGATCTGAGTTATACGATATAGTTACATTGTGCCAGTTGAAACTGCGTCCTTCTGAAACTTTTTCTAGGAAAGGTGTCCAGTCTGAATTAAAATGAAAGGGATCCTTTCTCCCAAGCCCGGTCTACACAACATCTTTGCTAAATACACCATATATTCATTTAAAGGCGTGGCGTAAATTCCATGCTCATTAGCCCTAAACTTGTTTTCATCTTTGGCCCATCCTCTTATCATGTGTGAGGGGTATGTTTGGCACCTTCAACACACTCTTTTCTTTGAAACGCAACTACAAACTCAGTATTAAAAGTATGCCTATAATTTGGAGATAGCTTACATTACTTGGATATGTTAGTCTGAATGAGCGATGGAAGCTCCTTGTTAAGTTCGATACTTAAATTGGAACGTCTACTTTATCTAGTGCCCAGGTGATCATATTAGTATATGAAACAAGTCTCGAGCGCACAACAACCTTATGAAGCTTCGATCTGGCGATATCGAGATGGTTATACGCGATGTACGCATATTTACCTCCATTTTACGCAGTGCGATACATGATTTATTGAGTACTACCCTAGATCATTAATTATGGAAATGTCGCCTTCTTGTTGTTCTTGAGTTTTCTTTGGAAAGCCTTTTTGTTACATGGCTACGTGTTAAGCAGGTACGTAATAGAGCAAAATTTAGCTTTGAAATGATAATGTAAGCGTTTCAAAATTTATTGAATATATCACAAAATCATCGAGATTTGTACCTCTGTTATGAAATTAATGCGAAAGATATCCTCGAAGATATTCATTTAATATTTGTACTTGAGCTTTCCCGATATTTATAAATATAATAGAAACTTAAAAAATTGAATAATTGATGTATTAAAGATCTTTTATCAAAAGTTTAAACCTTAAACGTTGTTTCTAAGAATGATTAATTAGCATTAATCTTGGTTTAAATTTGAAAACATTCTTATCGGAGTTTCGAAACTTTTGATGTCAAAGAAACAAGTCATCGAAGAATCCCGATAATAGAGATCGCGATGTATTGTTTAAGTTTAAATCTTTTTATTACCTTAATTAATCCAACTTAATTAAATTTTTGGGATTTTATTAGATGCGAATCGGGGATCGGAATCGGAAATTCAATGTCATGGCTAACATTCTAAAATTATGAGAAATTACGATATCGATATGATTATTTATTCTTAATCATGCTTAACAGTAATTAGATTAATCCCAAACCATGCTTAAGGGTTAACTGAGATCGGGGATCGGGAAATCGGAAAATATGATGACAAATTTCTTTGTTCTCACAAAATCATGAATCGATTTTGCGATGAGATTAACAAAGTTTAAACCCTTTTTAATCGATTTAAGTAAATGATGTTTTGAATTAAGGATTAACGTATCGGGAAATAGGGGATCGAAATTTCGCTATTCAATTTAATGTTGAACATTTTGTTCATTCAAAACTTCGAATCCCGATATCCTGATGTAAATTTAAATTCCTTAAGTTTCAAATCAAAGTCTGTTTTAAAAGATTATTTGAAAAAGTGTTTGGAACATATGTTCATTTATATTTTAATCATTCATTATCCAAAAATGAACCATAGGAAAGGCATCGCGAATTAGTTGGAGATGAATTTTTTTTGCTTTGGTATAAATATGCAAAAACTCAAGATACAATTTTTTTTTATTAACGGTCAAAAATTGAAGTCTACATTTTCAACATAGGGTCCAATGCGGGACCTCGTCCCACTTGGAACTGAGGAGGGCTTATCTGTAGAATCGGTGCCTTCATTGGGTAATGGGGTCAAGGGTTTATCTCTGATAAAATAATCAAAGTAAGAAAAGAAAATACATACAGTCTTTGAAAAACTTTTCAAAACTTATCACTTATTTGAAATTAGGTTATGGTCTTCTTCGAATTCTCCTTCTCATTCCAAAATTGGGTTAGTATTGAGATGATTGAACGTCTTCCCGAGCTCAATAGATTATTGAACATTTCAGCTTGCATGAATCGAAATAAAATTCATCAATTTAAAACCGGGAAGCTCTATTTGGTGATAGATGAATATCCAGTTTTCGAAAAAAATTGGTAACTAGAATAGAATTATAGATAAGTATGAAAACCTTACAAATACCTCAGATATTGCTTCACCCGGTGAACTGTTGAATTATCCGGTGAAGTTATCTGTCCCTTTTTACTGTATTTCCTTTCACCGCTTCGAATACTAATTTTATATTTAGACATTTATGCTTGCCAGTAATCTTGTTTAGTACCCTGGTGAAGTTGTCTATTTTATATTTTCAGAGGGCCAAGGGCAATCATTTAAATGAATTTCCTTTTATGTAAATGCGTAGGACTAGATGGGGAAAATCAATTATGAATTTCCTTTCACCATCATCTTATTGTTAGTTCATGCTTGAAGCGAGGGGCAATGGAGTGATATTTGTGTCGGGGGGAGTGATTGTTGTAGGAAAATCTCCTAGCGGACCCGGGTAGATCACCTCTAGAGCTTGAGCTTAACCCTAAGGCAGGAAAAATGCTTAACGTGGGCAATGACTTTCTTTCAAATCTATCTAAGCTAACACATGAAGGAATGATGATAGAATTACACATTGTCGGCGTTTTTCCCTGCACGCTCTTAGTTGCGCTCCAATATTTTGCTTCTCGTTGATGTTTGTGGGCAAATCAAGATACGACCACTTCTACTCTATTGATATTATCTTGAAAACCGGATCCATCACTAAATGATAAGTTCATGTAAACAGGAACCCGCAAACTAGAAAGAAAGCAATTGCGATGTCATATTAATAGAATAAATAGCGATTACCCACAATAAGTAGATCTGCGAATCTAATAACCGTCAAGTCCGCCAGTCTAACCCTTGCACAGAAGAGATCCCGCAATCCCCGGATAACAACTGACTTCAGTCACTCTCTTTGGTTGTTCGGAGTTTCCTCCAAGATCATAGAAGTTTCATATATTCGAATTCTTCCCCTTTTCCACCATCATAGAACATGTTTATATAGGGTTAATAGGGCTTAACCTCTTGAGTTATCTTTAGAACAAGTTGGGAACCTTCTCCTTAGATCATGGATCTATTGATGAAACCAAGATTGAGCACAACTGCCTCCCAATCTCGAAAGATACTTTCCTCATTCTCCTCAACAGGATAACAACTAACCCAGATTAGGGGGTAGCTCCTTGAAGGGATACGGAACATGGCAGCTCCTTGGTAAGGCAGGAAGCACCAAGCTCTCAAGATGGCTCCTCCAAAAGTGGGAGCATTATAGCGCTCCTGAAGCATTATAAGGAGCACCAAGCCACAGGTGAAGTAGGGGCGTTCCCTCAGAAACCTTTGTTCGGAGTTCCTTCGGGTGTCAAGGTTGTTTGTCTTGATGGGCCGGTTCTCTTCTTCAAATCGGTCATATGAGATAATGTAAATGCCTCCTTAATTAATGCGTTATCGCAGCATTATGTGAAGACACCTTTCGCGACACTTGGCGACCAACTACGACACTTGCAGTTGATGTGACACTACCACGACAATTGAGAGGGATAATCGACACTTATCCGGCCGAGCAATTTTGGCGATATGTGAATGCCCCAAAGTATGAAGTTAGAAGATGTTGATAAGCTGAAGACTTTATAGATGCTCAACAAGGGTATAGACTTGAGGAACTTGTGGAATACACAAACATCCAACAAATATCATGACATATTTTAAAAACCAAAGCTGAGCATACCTATGCTTGGGTGATCAAGACTTACAGGATATGGCCACCATAAAAAATACACTGGAGATCCATAATTGTATTGACAAGAAGGTATAACCACTTAGAAGATACAAATGTGGATCTATACTCCTATTGATGACTTCGGACTGATCGTAGCTACGAAAGATACACAGTGGATCTCTGAGATGACAAGATATAATACGACCAATACAAGTGGATCTATGTAGCGATAGATGTGTTCTTGTCCAATAAAACTCCTTAGCGACTGGGCCAAAGTATGTCAAATGATGAAGCTCACCCGAGGGTCTTCTTACCAATCCAAACATAGTGAATGGAATAATGCGAGTAAGACGATGTGATTATGGTTGAAACCACTTGATTAACGGTCAATAGTGTGAACCGTTAGCAGAAGTGCAAGGGGAGATCATCATTAATGTCAATGATTCCCGAACCTAGTACATTCCAGTGAATGTGAATAAATGAGGAGTTGAACGTGCATTGGAATCATCTGATCCGAGGTCAATGATGTAAACCAACTTTCAGAAGTGAGGAGGCGCCATTGAGGCATGTCGGTCCCAAAGTACTAATTAGTTTCTAAGTCTAATTCCCGGATAATGTGTTGAAGTTGACATGAATAGACTCGTCGAAGGAGGGCATGATGTATCCCCATCAACGACACGAATGGACATGGAGATGTAATTGGCGGATCAAATGGGCATGGACTGACATGAGTTTGAGAGACAAGATATTTGGGATGGTTGACTCGCGGATACTTTATGAACAACGAGGCACAACAACAAAACTGACATGGACCAAAACTATGCAATGGATCTCTTGTGACTTGTCGGGTGATCAAAGGGTGAAAAGAGAAACTCAAAGGTTGGCTCGGTCTGATTCGTGGATATGATATGTACCAAAATGACAAAGTGCAGTGAGGAGACTCTAAATCTTTGGATGATGTTCTCAAGAAATGGCTTGCCCTTTTCAATTTTTCCTCATCCGGATAGATGAGTACCTCTTGTTAATGAGCACAGAGGAGGATGACACATGCTCGATATAACTCCTGCTTTAGTGGTTCGCTTCTTTGTTTAACGAACCCGGAAGAAGTAGGGTTAGTCCCATATGGGTGTCAATGTGTGCTGCGTGTCAAAGGCGAGAAAAGCTTCGAAGAGTTTTGGGATTATAGAGTTTGGAAAAACACTTAAAGAGAACTCTCGGTTCCTTTTTCATCTGATGGTAGAAATGAGACCGAAAAGGTTAGAAAACTATTGTTAGCTGAGGCAGCTCTTTAAAACCTTTTACTTGAAGGTGTGAAAGCAAGATCACTCGACAATCTTTTCATATTTAGAGAGTAAAAAAAAACTAAAATACGACCCCATGGATGAGTTTTTCATAAATTTAGTCTCCAAAGACCGAAAAAGAGATAAAATTTTACTGGATTGCGTTCTCATGTTGTGAAACGAACTAAGACTATGCTCATAAACCACGACAAAGATTGAATAATTCATTTAGGCTGAAATTGAAACTGCAATCGAGAAACTACAAACCCGGAGTTGATTGAAGTCATTTACATCATTAGAGAAAACCAAATTGACCATAGCTTATAAAAAATCAATTGATTTGAAAACTCATTTTACCATTTCATTTGCAAGTTTTTGGAGTAGTGGAGGATATCAAATTGAAGCAAATCTTGTTTTGGTCGCAGAACTCACGATCGACCGGCTGGCTGCCCGTTCGAACCCAGGAAGTGAGTGTTCTCCTTCTCTTTCAATTGCATGGTTTTCAAGTTAGTTTACAGCATTATTAATTTAAAACACAAAGCCCTAGGTTGCTCCTTTTTGAACCAAATCGGCCTCCTTTTACAAGTTAATGAAATGGGGGGATTCTTTCACAAAAATATATTGGGGAAGGGTTGTTAGGATTTCTACACCCTTGCAATTGATTAGCCCGACCATTTTAGCAAAAGAAACTCGTGAAAATTCCCCTCAATGGCCCATGCACCCCCTCAAATCATTTTGCATTTTTAACACATTTTAATCATTGTTTGGCAAATAATAAAGGGTGCGGTGGTTAAAAAGAGTGATTGGTTGCTTTTAGATATTATGGTCATTTGATTTATGTTTAAAATGCTTTTGAAAATGCGCTTGAGAGAAATCACAAAAACGTGAGAAATAATGAAATTCTTGATTTTTTGTTTATTAGGTGGCAACAATCATGATCAGTGGAAAGAGAGGAACATGAGATGGATGATTGCTTATCACGGTCCCGATGCGTGGGCCTTTGCGGGGCTGTGGCTTGCTCAAGTTTTTCAAATGCAAAAATGAGAGAGAGATTCTGCTTGAGCATGATTGGCCCTTTTAGGGGCGTTACGGAACATGGATTGATATTGAATTTTGAAATCCTAACCATTGAGTTGGAAGATGTATAATTCCTAACCAGACTCTCGAAAAGAGGGGCTCCCATATATTTTTCCGGGAAGAGGGCACTTCCTGAGCAAGTAGGCGTGTATCTAGCACATCACTACGTTCCAGGAGCAAGACTAGTAGGGGTAGAATCCCTATCAAAGAAATTTGAGACCTACCCCTCCGGTCTATACTATTAGCTATCATAAGCGTGACAGGCAGCACTAGTGCTCATCTGGCATCGAGATCATAGGTGACCTATGGTGTTCAGTGTTTAAAGACAACACTATTCAATTGGAGTGCAACATTCCTTAGAAATGTGAAGGAGGCGATCTCGCGATCTGTGAGGAATAACTGACTTGATTCGGTTATGGTTAGTTCTTAAATTCATTTTCTTAGGCGCATCCCTCGAGATCATTCTCGGTCTGCTTAATGATCTGACCGATTGGATGAGCCTCGAGATGGAGAGGTGGACTAGATGCTGTCTCAAGGCTAGTTTTGATGGAGTTCCACTTCTTGGTGACTTCTTGCACAGTTGAGACGGCGTTTTTCTCTGGATGAGGACTTCCTTAACGTAGACTTCCGTGGGAGTATGGACTTGATTTTTCCTGCTGGGGAAGACTGGGATGAGTTAGGTAAGATATTGAGCCATATCTTGTCTAGTTTTCATTTTTTAAGTTTTGGATATACCATTTTTGGGTGTGTAAAAGAGTTTTAACAAATGTATTGTTTCATCGTGCAGACAGAGGAACAACACGTCCAGCGGAGATGTTGTCACTGGGGCATTGTGGAGATGCGTAGGTAGAGTGGAGCACGAGGTTGTAGTGGTATGATTTTGGGAGGTTGAGAGGAACCTCAAAGGCCTTACTATGGAATTATCCCTCCCTCTGTGGAGAGGATGTGCTGCCCTACGTCTGACTGCTGTAGAGGTCGAGAGGAATATCAATTCTCTATTGGCGTGTAGTCGCGTCACGGTGGTGTGTTACTCACATCTGTCACGATCTTGGGGAAGTTAGAGTCTTCCGGTGATCATGTTATTTTATGCCTTGTCGAGGCCATTGTTGTATAGGCGGATGGACCCAATATTTTGCTCTCTTACACGCGTGTAATGCAAACATTTCCAGTCCGCGCCATATATATATATATATCACGGTTTCGAGTTTTATGATGCCAATGATTTGTACATGATGATGTCTAAGATGTGTTTTAATTTACATGCCAATGTACGGTTTTTGCTTTCCTTAGATCTTATCGTGGGCTAGATATCGATCCATGATATAATTAGCTATTGAATCCTAAATACTATTAAGTTCTCTTGGAATGTGTCTATATTCAATGTAATCAAACGAATGGATTCGGGCAATCGAACTTGCAAGTGTAGGCGATAGCGGGGATAAGACTTCTGAGGATAGCGTAGATGTGGTTAGGTTGATAAACCGCGAGTTGGAATCTAAGTAAATGATGCGAGAATACCTAGAGAGGAAAGCTTGGGTCGATGGTCCAGATGACAGCGTGATATTACGCCATATTGTTGGTTCTTGGCCCTAAAAAATGCCTCGAACTCTGCACGGTCAAAATTGGTAAATAACTCCAAAGTGGCGGAAACAGTATTTCGGGTATGTTGGCTACTTAAGCCATCATGAAGACCTAAAAGATAGGAAGAAGCTGAGGCGATCATCTGTGAAATACAAACACGGTCGCATGAGTGGCAAACGGTGGAAACTCGAGCACGCGAAAGAAAGACACACCAAACTAAAATGCAATAATGTACAAAGCACGGATGCTAGGTGATCTAGGCATAGTACTTTTTTAAAATTAAAATACGTTTGAGGGCTCTCCGGAAATTCAATATGGTCTACTAGTTCATAGAAAGCACCTACGTAGTAAAATGCAGCTTCCGCGATGTAGGGCCCAGGTGCCACATAGGTTCTAACTTTCCTGTTCCCAATTTATCGTGAGCTTGAGGTGCGTAGCGAGGACAAAGTCTCCTTCTGCGAAGGCTCGAGGTTGGACGGAGTTGTCATATTGACTCTTGATTGTTCGATGTGCCTCATTGACGAGGGCGACATCGCGGCGTGTTTTGTCCGGCTTGGATAGATACAAGAATCATTATTCTTCCGCGGAAGTATGGGGTAGGAGTTTTACTTTCAATTTTAATGATGGAATATCGCACTCGATTGGTAGGGGTAACCAATACGCGACCAGCTGGAAAAGGTAGAATCGATTGAGTTTTCCACGGAAGGTCACGTGGAAGCCCGAAGGGTAAAACTTGATTCTCCATTCCACTCCATCCTCCATTCCTTCTTCCTTCCGTCCCTTCCATCCATCCGCTCCTTCCATCCATCCTCCTTCCTTCCATCCATCCATTCCATCCATCCATCCATTCCTTCCTCCATCGTCCATCCGTCCATCCATCCTCCATCCATTTCCATTCCACTCCCTTCCTTCCTCCATCCATCTTTCCATGTCCATTCCGTCATCCGTCCATCCGTCCATCCATCCACCATCCATTCCTTCCGGTCAATCCATCCTTTCCTTCCATCCATCCGGTCCTTCCTCCATTCCTCCATCCATTCCTCCATCCATTCCTCCATCCATTCCTCCATCCATTCCTCCATCCACTCCGTCCATTCCTTCCTTTCCATTCCATGCCATCCATCCTCCAGCCCTCCATCCATCCTCCATCCATCCTCTCCGTCCTTCCTCCATTCCATCATCCGTCCTCCTGTCCTTCCATCCATCCATCCATCCATTCCATTCCATCCTTCCATCCATTCCATCCATCCATCCGTCCATCCATCCATCTCCTGTCCACTCTTCCTTCCTTCCTCCATCCATCCGTCCATCCTTCCTCCTTCATTCCATCCGTCCATCCATTCCTTGTCCATTCATCCGTCCGTCCATTTCCTTCCTCCATCCTTCCTTCCTCCATTCCTCCATCCTCCGGTCCACTCCATCCTCCATCCTCCACCTCCGGTCATTCCTTCCTTCCTTTCCATTCCTCCTCCATCCTTCCTCCATTCCATAAAGGATTCCATCCGTTTCTAAACTTTCTTCTTGCGGGTTGTTGTGAAGGGGTTGGTTAGGACCATTCACATGAGACTTGAGTTTGAGGGTAGAAAGTGCGATCAGGCCCAGGAACGGCCGTTGGGGTGGGCGCTGAATCATTCCGATTGTGAAGTAGATTGGGTTTTGACGAGGCCAATAACTCCATCCGCATGAGAAACAATCGATGGTTTGGATGGAGTGCGTTGGTAGCGCGGGTGGCAATTTGGTATCAACTCATACAGTGTACCAGATTGTGAATAGACTAAATCTAAGTACTGAACTCGGGCAATGGATTCTTCCTCGGTGAATACACCACCCATAGAAGCATCATGAGCGATTTGGGGTAATAGTGATTTCATGAACCATTATGCTAACAATTGGTCGGGAATAAACACTTTGATTAGCCTTCGTCATCATCTCCATTCATGGATATGATCGGAGATGTGTATAGAAGTTGTCAGACGAAGGGAGGTTAACAGTTCAATACCGATCTGCATTATCCAGATGGGTAGTTGGAAATGCGTGAGGAAAGGACATGGCGAGGGACTTGAAATCGTGAAAGGATGCGGCGTGGTAATTCGATGTACCATTTAGCGGAACCCGTAAGTGTTATTTGGAAAAGACGCAGACGTACAGAATCATCCATGAGGAGTTTGATGAACACCACAAATGGAAGGTCATTATGTGGTTGTTTGGGTCTTCTCAGAACTCCGTCGAATTTTGGGATATCGAAAGGAAGTTTCTTTGGAGATAGGTAGCCATGAGTAGAGCATGATGGATGGGATCATTAGTTAAGCCCGGGGTTTCATCTGAAACATCTAGGAGGCCTTAGGAAAGGTAGTTGTTGGTTAATATGTGGGTAATGCTGTTGTGGCAGAGGAACACCAGTGGGGTCTAATACTGGGTTATGTGGATATTTATAACTAGTGGTTCCTCTCATGTGAGGTTGGTTTTAACCAAGGTACACATGATTTGAGATGTTTTGAAGTGTTTGTGGCCCGGAGGATAACCCGGATGGAACATGGATTGTATGTTAGGTTGGGAATTTGTCCATGAGGGGGTTGCTGCGGAATGCAGGCGTTTTGTCCCGTAGAGGCATGTGGGTTTCCTTGAAAGGGGGCGCTCCACGGATTGGGTGTGAGCTTTGTTTGTCTGTGGAGGCATGCGATTTCAGCGAAAAGGGCCTCCACACGGATTGGAAGCCCGGCCAGACACGTTTTGTCCGTGTGGCTGATGGTGGACTCGGAGCTTGAGGTTTCCCCGGCGTAGAGGTGCCCAGAATGGAATTTTTCTACAGTGGGAGGATGCCCCCGGCTTATGGTAGAGTTCCGGGATTTGAGGCTAGGCGTAAAGATTGGCCCGTGTGCCGATTGGGTTGAGTCCACCTGGGGCCCAGTCCCCTCGGGTTGTTGGATAGGTATGGAACTTCGCGGCATGATTTGAGCAGTGGTTTGCGCGTGGTGATAACGGATGTGTTCAGTTCCCTAAATCCAAAAAGGAGATTAGGTCTTGGTGTTACAGTTTAGGCAGTGGTGATAGCGGATGTGTTCAGTGCCCTAAATCCAAAAGGGAGATTAGGTCTTGGTGTTACAGGTGTGCCAATCGGGGCTTGATTAACTACCGCATTACCGGCAGGGATAGTCGAAATGTGCGGGGTCAATGTCGAATGGGCCGTATGGAGGGGAATTGTAGACCTTGGGCCAACAAATGGTACGTTCGGACCAATGGGTGGTGTGGCTATAAAAGTGGTGGCACCGGTAAAATGATTTGGTGGTACGGTGTAGGAAGAAGATGCGTCGACACCTTCTCCTGTTCCATATAGATCTTGCACCAAGCATGGTGGACTTCGAACAACGTCTGCAGTCCAAAAAGGGTCATTGGCTAAATGGTTTTGAGGAGAACTGGCTGGAATGTCAGCAGGGTTTATGACAGTAAATTCTCCAGTGGAATTCAGGTGGAGGATTTGTCGTTCGTATCCCTCCGGAATGCGATAAGCTTCTGGAGATTCTGAGACAATTCTAAAATTCTCCAAAGGGATGGGAACTTCTTCCTGGGAAATTGTGGTATTTTGAACCTCACTCTGTTGAGGAGATTGCTCCGTAGAATGAGGGGGAATGGGGATGTCTCCTTCCATATTTTCTGGAGGAAGTCCCTGTAGCCTCCACGAGCGTCATGGAGGGTCGATGTTGGCAGAAAAGAGTCGATGAAAGAAATCTATGGCCAACTAGCGAAAAGAAACAACACACACTAAGAAATCTAAGAATCACAACCAAGCAAACAGGACCTTCTTTTGATGATCGTACTAGTTGGTGATGAAATCCAACGTCGTGTGATCAAGTCCAGAAGGGGTGGGGGTAGGGTGGAACAGTTACAATGGTGACCTGCTTAACGGACTTACGCCTTGGTGCAAGATTCCATGCAATAATTGTGGATTTACCCTCCAAGGAGCCCGAGTGAGTTTGACCAATGTTTTCTCCAGGTATAGTGAGACTTCCCATCACCGTCACCTTGTGTAAGACCCTAAAGATTATGGCCGCTAAGGCTACCAATTCGCAGTCATCCCCTGGGCAGGAACAATCGACAGTTCGATCCGAACGTACGGGCAGGGTACCTAGCCCGAAACCAACTAAGAGGCTTCCACACAGTAATTGTGGATTTACCTCAAAGTGATCCCTATAATATGATCCGACCACCACAATCAGTTAAACCATGGAGGGTTAGTCTCCGTAGCTTACCCGAATGCAACCTCGTGCGTAACCCCTGTGTGAGAGGGGGATCCCAGGAAGACTTATACGATAACTGGATTTACTCTCCCTAACTCAGGATGCTACTGTTTGTTTTGAAAACTTTGGAGAGTTATGCTCACAGCCCTAATCCAAAGTACTACACCTATTCTACTGTTGGTGGAGGATCCTAGCAAAGAAAAAATTCTAGATGATTTTTAATTAACGTTGATTTTAGTGGCTGTTCTTTACGCAAAGGGGTGCATGGAAGTGAAACAAATGGAAATATGACTCTGACCCAAAGAGTGTATCAAACATGATAAGCAATCATTTCCTTTCGATGAACGTCTATCTAAGGGAGAGAGAGAGTTCTTTCACTAACAAGCACTATTATGGAATGCCCTCAAACGATTCTTTTTCTCAATCAAATCCTGATGTAATGCAAAAAATTCTTAAATGCCTTCTAATATGCTCAATCAGTCATGAAGATATCTTTATTGTTTGCGTATGGATGATGATCAATACCACACAATGCTTACCTTTGCTAATTATCTTCTTGGTATGAATGAAAACCAAACTAGCATAAGCAAAAGTCACACAAACAATACACCCTTCGTAGCAATCAGAACGAAAAGCGAAAGAAAAAAGAAACAATCAAAGAAAAAACAAAATTTTATCACCCAAAAGCAAAAGTTGAAGAACAATGACCTTGACCGAAATCGAGACAAAGAGGTCTGCAGGCCTTTGATGACCTTCACCAGGGTTCTTACTCAGTTGATGAGGAGATAAAAACAATGCATAGGTTTCGAACTTCAATCAACAGGAAAAACTCAATGAGAATAGTGAAGAAGGCTGCAAGATCCAATTAACAAGGTGTTTATTCTCCAAAGAGGACAGATGTCAAGGCTGAAAAGGAAGAAGAGTTGACTCACTAGATCACTCAGCAAAAGAGACACAGAGGCAAACCCTGAAGCAGGCAGTTCTGGAGGGTTTTTTGGCCAAAAAGAGGCTGGCGCTCTGTTGCCAAAGGCAAGGAGCATTATAGAGCTCTGTGCAAAGCCTTCAGGAGCGCTGGCATTCTGTTAACACTAGGATAGGGGCGCCATGGTGTAAAAGCTCCAGAAATGTCAAAAAATTTCAAAAATTGGGATTCAAACTTGACAAGTATGCTGAGTGTGATAAGGTAAGGATCCAATTAGCTCATGAAACTAATCAAAAGAGGAGTAAACCAGATCTGAAACAATTAAGGGATAGAACAAGGTCAATGAGGAGAAAAATCCAAACAAGAGGTTTCGATTTGAGGCTATCTCCCCAGTGGAGTCGCCAGTTTCTCTTGTAGGAAAATCTCCCTGCGGACAGGTAGATCACCTCTAGAGCTTGACCTTAACCCTAGACAGAAAAATGCTTATCATGGACACTGACTTTCTTTCAAATCTATCTAAGCTAACACATGAGAAGGAAGGATGATAGAAGTACCTGTTATTGACGTTTGTCCCTGCACGCTCTGAGTTGCGCTCCAATATTTTGCTCCTCGCTGAGTTCTGTGGAAAAAAAAAGATACGACCACTTCCTACTCTATTGATATTAGCTTGAAAACAGATCCATCACTAAATGATAAGTTCATGTAACATCAGACACAAACTAGAAAGAAACAGGCCAAGCGTGTCATATTAATGAGAATAATGATAGCAATACTTACAATCGTAGATGCGAATGCAACAACTTCGTCAAGTCCCCTTCGTCTAACCCTTGCCTGAAAGCTCCACAATCTGGATAACAACAACTTCACTGATCACTCTCCTTTGGCTGACTGTCAAATTCCTCCAAGATCATAAGTTTCATATATTCAATTCTTCCCCCTTTCCACCATCATAGAACATGTTTATATAGGTTAATAGGAGCTTAAACTCTTGAGTTATATTTAGA
>SNQJ01S0012222.1:63496-83299 GCA_010110895.2 Picea sitchensis | reverse complement strand
TTTCATTGTTCATGACTATACGTTGTTGATCAAGTACTTGTGTGTTACTTGGTGTGGTAGTGTACCACTGGATTGTAGTTATGTACTACTATGGATGGACACAGTTGTGTTCTATTTTGTTTCGATTGACTTGAAGACTATCAACATTATTGGAAATGATTATTAGTTAGATGGATAATCAAAGGACAGAGATTTCCCAGACGAAAAATGGTTCAGAGCATTTACTCTTCTACATTAGAAGAATGGTTCTTGTATCACTCTGTGGAGTGAGAATCATGTCTGATTACTCAGATAGAGTATGGCTTCGAGAGATGATGCAACTGATGACACTGATGATGATGATGGTGCTCATGATCTAGTCATGATCTAGTATGTACAACTATGTTGATGCTACTGGGTGAATGATATGTTTTTGTGCTCAATACCATTACCTATAATACCTCCCTAGATAGGAGGGAGTGTTGATATTATGGTAGCTGCAGGAGGTATTTACCTCCACGTGTAAACCTGACGAGGATAGAATACTCCGGGAAGCAAGAAGAAACCCTAATGAGTTGTCTAATAACCCTAGAAGACTTGTCGGCTCAATAAGATAATTTATATTAGGTTATTAGCCTCCAAGAGAAGAAGTCGGCTAGAAATAATAATATATACTGAACAGATAGATACCCAGAATGAGAAGTCAGCCTAGGCAGTTAGCCAGAATTAGTATAAATATAGGAGGCCAGTTCTCATTAT
The DNA here is from genome assembly GCA_010110895.2 of Picea sitchensis. Lineage (NCBI taxonomy): Eukaryota > Viridiplantae > Streptophyta > Pinopsida > Pinales > Pinaceae > Picea > Picea sitchensis. The sequence continues at coordinate 82,561 of SNQJ01S0012222.1, read as the reverse complement.
AGTAGGCAATCTCAGAATTGCAGAGTAGCAACTTGTGCGCACTGCAGTGCCCAATCTTGTGCNTCTGATCAACTCTTGTTGGTGCACTATCCTTGGGGAAAGGTGTGCTACCCTTTGTTTGGCTATCTAGCCTAGGGTTTTCTTCCAGAGTGAATCTCTGTCAAGGTTAAGGTGCTTGGAGGGTGGCTTCGGCCTATGGTTGGGTGACAATAGTATTGTCAATGTTAAAAGGTGCACAATCTTTCATATTCTAATAGATGGATCCTATGGCAATTCTCATTGTACCAAATTTTGTGATGCTTTCCAATTTTGCCAATTTGGACAAGAACACCCTGATGTATTTTTAAGGCTCTTTGTGAGCTCACTCACCGGAAGTTCCCAAAGATGGATTAAAAAACTCCCAAAGGGAAGCATCAGAATCCCTGAAGATATTGAACAAGTATTTAAGAAAGATTGGTGTGAAAAAGAAAGCACAGATTCCCTTTACTCTCAGTATAATGATATGTGTAAGGCTTGTAGCGAGGGAATTAGGGATTTCAATGATAGATTCAATCTTCTCCTAAAAAATATCCGACCTAGCTTCTCAGAAGAAGCTATCCTCCAACACTACTTGAACTCGTTGGAAGGAGTTTTGCAGTTTACTCTCAAAGATAGGTCACCCTCGACTCTAGAAGAAGCACAAGATTTCACTTACTAGATTGAGAGGAACCTTGAATTTGAAGACCACATCCATCAGGTTAATCTCTCGCACAATAGTAACCCTTTGGAATCTAGTGATAAGGATATCACTGAAACTGAACCCATGCTCCCAAAAATCCTTGAGTTAAAACTCATACCTCCCAAAAGGAAATGGAGCACAACTTTCTCAAACATCAACAATGTCTTAAACTTCTCAAGACAACATGAACGATCCAAGGTTTTGGGTATGGTCACTCATAAAAAACCAAATTTTGAAGATTCATTGTTTCTCTTGAACACACTAAAGTTAGAAAATCAGGATATGAGTGAACCCGAATTTGAGTATTTTGACCAAACTAATAGGGATCCAAAAACCAAGTCTAAATGCCCCTGAGTGCATAATGGAACCAACCTAGACACTAGTATGTCCTGTATCTTGCAAAGGGTTAAAAGAATTCATGAAATCGTTCATTTTTTAACAAAACCAGACCCAGATGACCAATTACTTTTGAGGGAAATCCCGCACTATTACAAACCGGTCAGTTTGAGAAAGATGATCAAACACACTCTTTATTACTAATAGATGATATTGGACCTGGTGATTACAAATTGATGGATCCATTCTTGTTTCAAGATTGCCCCACCTTTCCCTTGACAGAAAAAGTTAAAAATTGGGGCGATTATCCCGATGATACCTATGGTATCTCTGAATATTGGGATGAATATGTGATCCAAGTGGATTTCAATGGCCACCCACCTTTTCCAAATGGCTCAAAATAGTTTTCTGGCAATTTTGGCAATTTACTATTTTTAGTAGGTTTTAACTTCTGGGGCCATTTTGAGGGCCTAAATGAAGGTTTTTGAGATATAGGTTCTCAATAATATCCAAATGAATGACTGAGCCCCCAAAATGAATCTCCTCAATGATACCTTTCCAACAAGCTATCATATGCCTAAAACGGAGATTGTATGCAAAAGTTACGACCTCGAGAAGTTGATGCACCAACTTACCCAAATGGGGCCCACATGACTTTCATGACTTTTAGCGCTTCATCTCCTAGGGTTAGATTTTTGGATGTCTAGGGTTTTGGACATTCTAGTTTATTGTAAAAAGGCCTTCAGAGACTCATTGTAATCATCTTATTGCGAATGCGAGTAGCCATCACATCTCTTCTCAGAGATACGCTACCACCATTCTAGCGAGTCTTTCACTCTGTATTTTTACAGTCTCTATACATTTATTTCATTAATAGAAATCGTGTATTATTTTACATCTGTGTCTATGGTTTCATATTTGATATATTTCTGTTATATTATTGAATATTTGCGATATCTCTGTGCATTTCTTTATTATATCTCCGATCTCATTTTGTGTCGAAAATACTCTGGATCAGTGGTATCAGAGCAGGTTGCTCTTGATCATTTTTTCATTGCATGTCCCTGATGAGATCTGATTATATCAAGTTGGGTCTCGAGCTTGTCTCTATTGAAGAAAATCACTCTCGCACACCCAATAAACCCTCAATGGCGGAAAAAAAGAAAAACATCGGAGCAGACAATCCTATCAATCTATTGCTTGAGCAAGCTCTCACACAACAGAGGGACGAAATGATGGAGAATTTTTCCCACATCCTTCAGCGCTTGCCGATAGCATCAGGCACATATTCATCAAGAGGCCACTTTGGAGGCACCTTGCCTTTCAAGGTACAGGTTAATTTTGATATTCCTATATTTGAAGGACAGATAGATGCAGAAGCCCTAGAAAAATGATTAACTTTGCTAGAAGGTTATTTCTCTATTCACATTTTTTCTGACAAAGAAAAGATCACCTTCGCACTCCTTAAAGCTCTCCCTCATGTCAAACATTGGTGGGAAAATTACTAGGAGAAGAGTTCCATAGAGGAGATTGGAATACATGGGGTCGATCCCACTTGGGATTTTTTTGTGGATGCGATCAAAGAACAGTATTACCCTATTGGCAACTATGAGGACCAGTACATGAGATGGACCATATTGTGGCAAGAGAGAGGCCAAGCAGTTCCGAAGTTCACCAATAACTTCCATACCTTGCACACCAATATGGGTATCAAAGACTCCGAGAAAAATTTGGTTCTGAAATACCATGGGGCTCTACACAGATACATCTAGACTAAAATGGATTTTCTGGACATCTCATCACTCGGTGTTACTTATCGATATGCTGTTAAAATTGAGAATAAATTTAAGCACCAGAACAAATGGGATTTCGGATCTACAAATGTGCAACAACCAAAGTATGACAAAGATGACCCTAACAAACAGCCTCCCAAAAACTAGTCCAAGACATAGGAAAAGAAGGGTCATGGGAAGACAAAGAATGACACTGAAAAATGGTGTGAGTTCCACAAAATCCCCTAGAACAACACTGATGAATGTCGCTCAAAACAGTCATTGGTGGCCAATATCAAAGACAAAGAGCCAAACCCTGATTCAGAATCTGATTTTGAAAATAATGGTAAAGGACATATCATTAACAAGGACCCCACTTCTATTGTCGCGACCACAAAAAATCAACCAGAAGAACCAACAGATCCTGAAGAGGGGAAGCGCCTTTTTCATTCACATATGTGGGTGAAGAGGACCCTGCTGCATTTTATTGTTTATAGTCGAATCCAGAACAACCTCATCTCAGTAGAGGTCGTCAAACAGTTGGGATTGTCGACAACACCACACCCGCAACCATACAACATCGGGTGGCTTCACTAAGGATGAGATCTCCATGCCAACCAATAGTGTCGATTATCATACGACATCCAACCCTTCAAGGATGAGGTATTATGTGATGTTGCTCCACTGGATGTCTATGATGTGCTCTTGGTCCAACCATATATGTGGAGACGCCATGTTGTTTATGAGTCTAGACCCCGTAGTGTCATTGTTACTTTGGGGGGTCATATCTATAGAATACTAGAGGTAGCTCTGAATATTGTTCCACCAAAAAAGTGTCGCAAGGTAGTATCTCATACTACAAAATTTAGCTTCTTCACAATCTATTCAAAAGGAGAACAAAATGACACTACAACCACTACAGCCTTGCTCAAAGCACCTTCTATCCAACAGAAGCAGGCCGACAAGGCTGCAAAAAAGTGCAAATATTCCTTCTGCACATTGTCCTCTCATGTATATTGACTTGTTGAACAACCTCAACCTCAACAGGTTAATAACAGATTTACACAAACTGAGCAGCGCGATGTCTCCAGCAAGACAAGCAACTCACCAAGATGCAGATTCAACAAACGCTTTTCCCTCTCCCCTTGGAACTCAATGAAATGTATACCATTTCTTCCTAAGGAGGGAGGATTGATCTAGGTAGATGTCGATGTCCACCCACCTTTTCCAAATGGCTCAAAATAGTTTTCTGGCAATTTTGGCAATTTACTATTTTTAGCAGGTTTTAACTTCTGCAACCATTTTGAGATCCTAAATGAAGTTTTTCAAGATATAGGTTCTGAGTGATAGACAAATGAATTATTGAGCCCCCAAAATTAATATCCTTGACGATACCTTTCCAACGAGATATCATACGCCTAAAATGAAGATCGTATGCAAAAGTTATGACCCCGGGAAGTTGATGCACCAACTTACCCAAACCGGGCCCACATGACTTTTGGCACTTCATCTCCTAGGGTTAGGTTTTTGGATTTCTAGGATTTTTGGCATTCCGGTTTATTGTAAAAAGACCTTCAGAGCCTCATTGTAATCATCTTCTTGAAAATGCGAGTAGCTATCACATCTCTTCTCAGAGATACGCTGCCACCATTCTAGCGAGTTTTTCACTCTGTATTTTTACAATCTTTGTACATTTCTTTCATTAATAGAAATCGTGTATTACTGTATATCTGTGTTTATGGTTGCATCTATGATACATTTTTGTTATATTATTGAATATTTGCGATATCTTTGTGCATTTTTTTATTATATCTCGGATCTCATTTCGTGCCGAAAATAATCCAGATCAATATGGCTATCCAGTATAGAGAGTTGTTGGTTTCCTTGAATGCAACGAAAATGTTTTCAAGGACATAGAAGTTCCAAACACCTTAAATCCTACCAACATTGTGGACGAGAACCCTTGTTGTTTTCAATGCAGTGAGGCACATTGGGAACATGAATGTCCTTGCAGTGATGGTGGCCATCAACAAGTGAACAGCATAGGCCACGTCGTATAAGGCCCTAAGATAAATATCACGGCTGAAGAACATCAAGAGGCCATCAAAGGAGAGGCCAGGAAAGCCAGAATGGCAGTAATAAACAACCTAGACTAGGAATCAAAAGAAAAATTGAAGAGACAAGAGTCCCAGGTGTATAGAAGAAAGAAACTAAGCCAACCTATTGTTGAAGAAACAAAACCCACATCCTTGGATGTGCTTCTTCCTAAGACATCTGAGACTGAAAGGGTTAACTTGAACTTTGACTTCGAAGGGGATTTATCGAAGATGCATGTAAATGTCCCCCTAAGAGAAGCAATCAAGATCCCATCCATCAAGGAACGCTTTGACACTTTCTTTCTGGGATCAGATGAATCCATGGACCCCCCTATCATGTTGCAAGCTGATCACTTCGGAGTCCAACATGGTGAAAATCCCCCCTTCTTCATGACTTTAATAATGAACAACAAAAGCCTCAACAACTGCATGTTGGATATAGGCGTAGGTGCCAACATAATGTCCTTTAAAGTCACACGACATGACAGGAATGTGTGTGTTTTTGAGTCTAAAGACTTACCCACACATGGGGTAATTGAGAATGTCGAAGTTTTCCTTAAAGAATACCCTACGAAATTCATTCACATGGACATAGTGGTCGTAGACATCCCAGATGTGTGGGGGATGTTATTGTCTAGGAAATTTGTCTCAAAGCTTGGAGGTACTCTTGAGATGGACCTCACTTATGTGAATATACCCTTGATGGATGGAATTATTGGGTGTCTCCAGAATGTACCTATGACTACAACTCATGTGCAAGATCCTAGTGATTCTATCAAAGATGACAAAGCACATGACGAGACTAGACAAACTTTTCACAAATATTCTCCGAAACATGTGCCTTTTGCAACAAAAGAAGATTTTGATCATATACAAAGGTCCACAAAAGAAAAATACCTGCAAATCCTAGACATGTATAAAGACAGGGAAGTCGGGACCTTAAGAGAAGATGGCATACTGATTCAGCCTTCCCAACAGGAAGTATTTACAGTAGAATCCCACCCACCTCCCTCTACACAATACACTGGGGTTGTTCAAGTAACAACCAATTATAAGATCAAAGAGTACAAGGAAGGGGACATAGTATGGATGTGGGATGCCAATAAAGGGGAGCCTACTAATGTCAAAGGAAACACTTGATTTTGGCTAGGCCCTTTCAAAATTGGAAGAAATTTGGTTAATAACTCCTATTACCTGTCTACATTGAAGGGACAACGACGCACATTGCTCGTCAACAGGCGCCTCCTCAAACCCCACCAGGGTGGGGTTACCTGACATCATAGGTAAGTACAGGTAAGTATTCATTTTGCATCCATGTATTATTCCATTTGCATTTCATGTTATTTTTCTTTCACATTTGCATCATTGATTATTTTCTCTCGGTCCATATATATGTGTATATGTATGTTGGGTGGCATTACCACCCTAATTTTTTTACTGATACTTCTATCGAGATTAAGAAGGTCTACAGGTTATGCCAGAGATGTTGAGGTTCTCATGCTCTCTATGGTGAGAACATGTCCCCGAGTTGGAGCTAGATGTTATCCCCACTTTTTAGGGATAACTAGGAGATCATGTCTTGAGGCCCACAGGTCCTAGACATGGAGTACCAAGAGAAAGATTGCCCTGAGCATGGCCCTAGAGGGCCCGCATTTTCTTCATTCATCATATTTTTTCTTGTCCACAGCAACAGTATCCATCATCATCGGCTTGATCCTATATCAGAAAAGGTTCTTTCTCCATGAGGTAATTGGTCTAGGTATCATGGTATGTCACTTTTGATCATTGAAACCTTTAAATATATGCATCTGATTCCTTTTATATCTAACAACTTCTTGGATCTTAAATTATCCCACTTGACCATGCTTGGGGGACTTGATAGGGTTCCCTAGCAAGCCTATGCCCATAGGTTTTGGTTTGCCACTGGGGGGATTTTTGAAAATCCATCGTCCGCTCCTATCATAGCACCATTGTTTCATCTTATCTCCTGCTCATTTATCCCATTCCCCTTGTCCGGGCATTGGGTTGACCTTTTTACAGGATTGCACCGTATCTCATGGGAAGAAGGGGCTAAAGGCCCGAAAGGTAAAAGCAGCTGGTAAAAGACAAAATCCTAGAAATAAAACCTCGAGATGCTTTGCCCAGAGATCTCCGAGAAGGCAGTAAAAATCCTCTCAGCAAGAAACAAGAGGGACCCGGAAAATAACAAAACAAGACCTACTCAAAGGATAGGGGGTCTCATCATGAGCCAACCTATTAGGTCCATGGGTACCTAACAATATGACATTGCCACCATCTGGTTAACACGCCAGGGCAGTGAACTTTGGTCGCATGGCCAAGGGAAAGGGGGTCTCATCACGAGATAAACTTCTCATCTCTATGAAAGTACTTGTGGGTAATGTTGTCAGCTCTGGTCACCATGCCAAGGCAGTTTCCCCTGGTTAGTTCTTGAACAAAAAAAAGCAAATAAAAAAATAAAACAAGAATTAAAAGAATAAAGGCAAGAATGGGCTTGGAAAAAATGCATCTATGGCAGGTACAACTCGCCTTCTACAAAGGCACCCACAGGTAATGCTTATGCATCCTTGGCCCTCACTGCACCCACATGTTTGGACATCCCCTAGCCACATCACCTCACTTACATGGCTTGGATGAGATCTTTCTGGAAACTTTCCTTTTCTTATGGACACTAGCCCAATAGGACACCTTGGCCTTTTCTCCAATATTGTATTGCAGGTTTTTGTAATGTCTTGGAGACATTGACTGATGTATTAGGGGTTTTATGCATATGTTTAATAATATTGATGATGAGATGTGATTAAAATTGTTATGATCCCTTTGACTGATGAGCCCATGGAGGGTGTAGCTTTTGATGTGCAGGACCATGTCTGACGGACATGTACCATTTGGACCGGTACACATGGGGAGATGACCAGTTTAGACCTCCATGGGGCTGAAGAGCCCACCAGATGGAAGTTGAGACCTTATCAGGGTGAAAATATAGGACATATATTGATCAGGGATTTTTCACCTAATAGGAAGAGGATGTCCCACCAGAGACACTCTGACACGACTAGACCTAGGGGGAATGACCCCTTTTCAGTGGAACGCTAGCCTTGGAAGGCTTAGTATGTCCCCATCTTCACCATGACGTCATCCAACTTCATGGATTCTTTTGTACGTAGACTGGGAAGTTGTCACACGTGTGGCATGTTGGAGAGGCCCTTGGGGGGATAATGTTTTCCTCCTGGATGTCTCATTTTCCCTAGAAATGGATAGCTCCTCCCTTGAAAGGGATTTTACTCTCTTTGATGCTCAATTAGGGTTTTAATTTGACAATTTAATGTAAAAACAATATTATTTGGGTATTATGGCCTTGTCAACCTTTTTATGACCAAAAAACTAAAATTAGGTCATTCATACACTATATATTGAGGGTTTTGACTCTCATTTTATCACCATATTTCACTCAGCACTTGGTAAGGTCTGAAATTTGCGCCCTAATTTAGGGTTTTGGCTGATTTAGTGAGGCGCACTTGTTGAAGGAAGATTATCTTGGCATTTTTAGGCATTTATATTGATGGGAGGTGTTACAACTAGGGTTTGATACGATGTTTCTTGGTGAAATGTAAGTGAAATTCTGCAAAACTTCTTGATTGAATGGTTGTATTGTTATTACTTGCATTTATTATTATACATTTTCTACATAAACCCTAGGTGACAAGCACACATAATTGGTCCTTGTCTCATGTCCCCATCAAGATTTCTAGCCATTTTGTTTGTTGAAGTTAGATAGAGCCTTACCATAGAAACACTCTACTCTTTCATACTGAAGAGGATTGAGCCTAGCCTTAGATACACTCATTTTTTCCCTCTTCATATGCTAGCCATTTTTCCATATAAGGATGGAGGAGAGAGCATGATGCCTTTCCATAACAACACCAGAGTGAGCCTCTCTCCCCTAGGGTTTTGTCTCTGAGGCGCTGCCATAGCAGCACTTCAAAGCTCTTCCCTCTAGTCCTTAGCCATCCTCCTTCAACTTCTACGTCCTTCATTATTGACTCCATTTAACTCTAAAGGCACTGATCTAAGACCTCAAACGTTGAAGTAGAACCTGATCTAAAACACTTTTAATACCTTTGAATTGAAACCCTAACTACACTAACCCTAGGTCTACCTAACACTACTAACCTTGAATGCTGACGTCACTCCTTGCTATTATATCATTGATGCAACAACATTTTGTCTTTTGAATCAATTGAATGGTAGTTAGAGGCAATAATTGAGTAAAGTGCTAGTTTATTACATTGAATGCCTTATTGTTCTAGTATTTATTGGCAAAGTGACATTATCTTATTGTTATTTTGTAAACATTGACTTTGTCAACACTTACTTTTAAATTTCTCATATTGAATATCAGATAGTCACTGATTTATATGAAGTACTAACCAAGATTTCATGTATCAGTTTCCTTGTTGTTTTGCCTCAAGAAGGTGCTTTTCTTTTGTTTGGTTATACTTTATTATTGGTTTTTTAGCCGGAACTATCTGATTGGTAGTGATCTGTGAAAGGGGGAACTTGTCCTATTATCCTTTGCCTTTTCAAAACTTTAGGTCACCGGGGACATCTCCCCTGGGCCTAGCCTCCCTAAAGAGAAAGAACCTTCCCATCATGGTGACATTGGGTGGGATAGGTTCCTTTTACGCCAGTTTGACCCTCTACCTTATATCCTTTTATCCTAGCTACAAACTGTGCAATAACAAGGCCAACTAGAAATCAAAGAGCACACCATACTAAAATCAAAAGGAAAATATGCACACAGACAGGATAAAGTGGTTGAAAGGGGCCTCCCTCCTTAAAGTAGGTATGCCTTGCCCAATATGGGACTAAGATTCCCTCATAAAGATCAAAGGTATCATAATCATTTATAAGGGCCCTCATTGGCTTAAAAACTAGTTGTTCACATACCCCCAGAGAGGTAATCCTCCATAAAGGTTCTATGTTGTCTAACCCTTATCTGGCCTAAGGTACCTATAGAATAACCCCTGCAAGTAACCTATGTGGTACCTATGTCAATAAACTAAGCAATTAGGATATAACGGATGTGCAGGCAAATAGTCGTAAGTTAGGTCCACTGTATGGGCAGGGTAACAAATCCCGAAACCTCAAAATCACCGCATGTCACATAGGCAAAGGTACTGTTAATATCCCCATATACAAATAGATCCACATAAATATATCTGACACTAAGAAAGTATCGAGGTGATATCCCTTCAACCAACTTCATGCGACCTCGTGTTTAACTCGGGTGTAAGTGGAGCCTCCCGATGTCACCAATTATACAATGGATTTCACCACTCCCTTAGTTGGAAACATATGTTGATTTAATAGCCTTGGATAAGTTTACTCACAAAATCCTAGTCCAAGGCTCTAAATCCTATGCTAGTTTGTGCACCCCAGAGAAATAAAATTGTTTCTAATTAATTTTAAATTATCAATGTTACTTTTAGTGGCCTTGCTTTCTCAAAAAGGTGTGGTCTTGAAACTAATGATGTTATGACTCAGCAAGTAAAATAAATGAATATGAATACAATGTTTTTTCCTAACTTCAAACCCCAATAAATGATATGATTTTCAAAATGAAATTCTCAATTTAGTTTTGCAATTCCAAATAAGACGAAATATTTCTTTACATGTACTAAGATCAATAATAAGGACTCAAAAGATCAAATGCCAACAATGTAAAATGCCTAATATTTTTGTATTTTCAATAAAAGAATGGAAATCCAAGGATTGAAAAACAACTTGATATAAAAACTCTATTGTATGTAAACAGAGACAAACCAAGTAGGATATCAAGGAGAAAAGACCCAACCCAAGATGTAGGGACAATCAAATGAAAAGGATGATGAGAAAGGCACCGCCCAAAAACTCATCCAAAGAAAGGTTTCCTATCATTCCACGGACACTTAACAGTCATCACAGAGACCCAAGAAGACTCAACAACCATCAAAACTTACCCAACAGCCATCAAACCCAGAAACCAAGAAAAAAAGGGTGATGTACGTGACTATTTAGGGGAAAAGAGTGTATATACGCCTCTTGCAGGAGGACATCACACATATGTATGTGACTATCTGGTAAAAACCTACGTATATGTGTTAAAACACAACCAAGCTAAGGAGAAGTCTAAGAAACTTAGACTCAGAATGAATAGAGGTTGTCAAGCTGTCAGAGGAAAAGAAACGCAATATAAACGAGAGAAATCTAAGGAGAAAAACACTCCAAACCACGAAAAAATATTATATCCCCAATATGGTCTACAATTTTGTTATGAGGAAAATATCTCTATGGCTAGGGGTAAACCACAATAGATGGAAATGACTGCATAAATAAACACTAATCTCACGTATACTATATAAACAAATATGCTAGCAAGACAACATAGAAGGCCTACCTCATCCAAACATTCAATGAAGTCCATCGTTGAGCACTTGACTCAAATCAATACACCTACAACTTGTCCTCAAAAACCAAGAAACACAAGAATATGGTGATAATATATAATGTTAGCACATTCAATAGAATAATCCATCAACATTCATAACAAATACTCCCATGGAATAACAATTAAAACATTTGCAAGATATTCATTGGAAGAGAAAATAGTATTTCTATTAAAATGTAATTAGCAGAAGTGAATGAATTACAAACTTCCATGTCAGCATGGTTCGGAATCGAGAAACTAAGTCCCTTCCAGCTGGGCCTCCACCACATCAATCCTCCACCAAAGGAAATCTCATATAAGAGAGACAATGAGATTCTCAATAATGTAGGGAAGAACTCAGGGGTTGAACAATGTTTTCATACTTAAAAGGACAAAGGGATGCAGACTCAATATGAAGTGAATAATTTCTCCAAAGTAACTTTTCTCTCAAAGTTGAATTCTTCTCCTCTTTTCCATATCCCCGATTTGGCCCATTTATAGCCTTCAAGTGGAACTGAAGGGTTAATTCAAAATGTTTCTAGTATATGGAAGGTCAAGGATCATGGATCTCGTGACATGACATGGAAACCCAACACCATTTTTTAATTTTTGACACAAAACCTAATGTATGCGGGTTGTAGTGGTGCAACTTGCATATACACATGTTGTACAATAGGTAGGGCGGATATATGTGGAAAAATAATGTTTTTAGCTCTAGGATTTGCAAAAAGAGACTTCAAGTCTGCATAAGGAAATGGAAAAAGGCCCTCTATGCAAGTTTGCATAGGGTGAGTCAAATCTTACTATAACAACAACGCCCCCGAAGTGAAATTTTGGGAAAAAATTTCTTGTAAAATATTGTAATTTCATAGTCAATCTGGACCGTGTTGACGATTGAAAACGTCAACGTAAATTCACCCGCAAAGTGTTGTTAAAGCCTATTATTATATAAGAATAAATAACGCTAGTAGGTGGGACCCCTTGTACTTTTGAAAATCAGGTCTGATCATTTTCAATGTTATGATGATGTGCTACAAAGTTTTACTTGGTTGTTGAGAATATGGTTGTCATTGATATTAGTTAATATTTGAGATACCATTCCTTTATGATACTACAACCTGCTATTCATTTATGACATTTTTTCTTCTTTCACTTGTACAACAAAAAATTAGTAAAATTGCAGAAGGCCATTTTGAAGAAAACTAAAAACTATATCTAAGAAAGAAAAGGGAAAAAAACATGGCTCTGCAATACTATATAAATGAAATACTTGTTGATAATGGTTAAGTCCTAACTAACTGTGGATATGGTAAAGGAATAATATTACCTTGTTGGCAACTATGAGGACCAGTACATGAGATGGACCACACTGCAGCAAGAGAGGGGCCAAGCAGTTCCGGAGTTCACCAATACCTTCCATACCTTGTGCACCAAGATGGGTATCAAAGACTCCGAACGATATTTGGTTCTAAAATACCTTGGGGCTCTACATACATACATCCAAACTGAAATGGATTTTCTAGACATCTCATCACTCGGTGCTGCCTATAGATATGTTATTAAAATCGAGCAGAAATTTAAGCACCAGAACAAATGGTAATTCAGGTCTGCAAATCCGCAACAACCAAAGTATGAAAAATACAACACTAACAAAAAGTCTCCTGAAAACCAGTCCAAGCCACAAGAAAACAAGGGTCACAGGAAGACAAAGAAGGACACCAGAAAATGGTGCGATTTTCAAAAAAGCCCCTCGCACAACACCAATGAATGTCGCTCAAAATATTCATTGGTGGTCGAGATCAAAGGCAAGGATCTGAACCCTGATTCAGAATCCGATTATGACAATACTAGTGAAGGAAAGATCATTGACGCAGACCCCACTGCTATTTTCACGACCGCAACAATTCAACCAGAAGAACCAACAGATCCTAAAGAGGGGGAGCACCTTTTTCATTCACAGATGTGGGTGAAGGGGATCCCACTACATTTTATTGTTGATAGCGGAAGCTAGAATAACCTCATCTCAGCAGAGGTCATCAAACAATTGGGATTGTCGACAACACCACTCCTACAACCATAAAACATTGGGTGGCTTCGCCAAGGAAGAGATCTTTGTGTCAACCAATAATGTCAATTTTCATATGGAATCCAACCCTTCAAGGATGATGTATTATGTGATGTTGCCCCAATAGATGTCTATGATGTTCTCTTGGGCCAACCATATATGTGGAGACGCCATGTTGTTTATGAGTCTCAACCACGTAGTGTCATTGTTACCTTGGGAGGTCATCTCTACAGAATACGAGAGGTAGTTCCAACTATTGTTCCACCTAAAAAGTGTCGAAAGGTAGTATCTCATACCACAAAATTCATCTTCTTCACAATCTATTCAAAGGGGGAATAGAAGGATACTGCAACCACTATAACCTCGCCCCAAGGACCTTCTATCCAATAGAAGCTAGTCGACAAGGTTGCAGCAAAGCGGAAATATTTCTTATGCACATTGTCCTCTCATGTAGCTCGACTTCTTGAACAGCCTCAGCCTTAATGGGTTTGTGATAGACTTCCAAAAACTGAGTAATGAGATGTGTCCAGCAAGGCAAGCAACTCACCAAGATTCAGATTCAGAAAACGCTTTTTCCTCTTCCCCAGGAACTCAATGCAATGGAGAGAATTTCTTTCTAAGGAGTGAGGATTGATCCAGGTGGATATTGGTGGCCACCCACCTTTTCCAATGGGCTCAAAACAATTTTCTGACAATTTTGGTAATTTACTAGTTTTAGCAGTTTTCACTTCCGGAACCGTTTTGAGACCCTAAACGATATTTTTTGGGAAAAAATGTTTGTAATATGTAATTTCCTTCCATATTGCACCTAAAATGAATCTCCTCAATGAAACCTTTGCAACAGGCTATCATGCGCCTAAAACGAAGATCGTATGCAAAAGTTACGACCCTGGGAAGTTGATGTACTAACTTACCCAAATGGGGCCCGGATGACTTTTGGCACTTCATCTCCTAGGGTTAGTTTTTTGGATGTCTAGGATTTTTGGCATTCATGTTTATTGTAAAATGGCTTTCAGATCCTCATTGTAATCATATTCTTGCGAATGCGAGTAGTCGTCACATCTCTTCTCAGAGATAAGCTGCCACCATTCTAGCGAGTCTTTCACTCTGTATTTTTACAGTCTCTGCACATTAATTTCATTAATAGAAATCGTGTATTATTGTATCTTTGTGTTTATGGTTTCATCTCTGATACATTTCTATTATATTATTGGATATCCGTGATATATCTGTGCATTTCTTTATTATATCTCCACTCTCATTTTGTGTCGAATAGAAATCTGAATCAACATTGTTGGGTGACATGAAGATCTCGTCCCTAGCGAAGCCACCCGATGTTGTAGAGTTGCGGGTGTGGTGTTGTCAACAATCCCAACTGTTTGATGACTTTTGCTGAGATGAGGTTCTTCTAGCTTCCGCTATCAACAATAAAATGCAGTGGGGTCCCCTTCACCTACATCTTTTAATGGAAAAGGTGCTCCCCCTCTTCGGGATCTGTTGGTTCTTCTGGTTGAAATGTTGCAGTCGTGACAATAGCAGTGGGGTCTTCTCGATGATATATCTTTTACCTGTATTTTCATAATCAGATTCTGAATCAGGGTTCGACTCCTTGTCTTTGATCTCGGTGATCAATGACTATTTTGAGCGACATTCCTCGGTGTTGTTCCAGGGGCTTTTGTGGAAATCACACCATTTTTCGATGTCCTTCTTTGTCTTTCCATGACCCTTCTTTTCCTGTGGCTTGAACTATTTTTCAGAACACTATTTCTTAGGGTCGTCTTTATCATACTTTGGTTGTTGCAAATTTGCAGGCCCAAACTCCCATTTGTTCTGGTGCTTAAATTTATTCTCTATTTTAACAACATATCGATAAGAAACACTGATTGATGAGATGTCCATACAATCCATTTCAGTTTGGATGTATCTACATAGAGCCCCATGGTATTTCAGAACCAAATTTCATTTGGAGTATTTGATACCCAAATTGGTGTGCAAGGTATGGAAGGTATTGGTTAACTACGAAACTTCTTGGTCCCTCTCTTACCACAGTGTGGTCCATCTCATGTATTGGTCCTCATAGTTTCCATCAAGGTAATCTTGTTCCTTTATCGCATCCACAAAAAAATCTCAAGTGGGCTCGACCCCATATATTCAAGAGTCCTCTGTGGAAATTTGCTCATAGTAAGTGTCCCACCAATGTTTGACATGGGGGGGAGATTTAAGGAGTGCGAAGGTGATCTTTTCCCTGTCATAAAAATTATGAACAAAGAAATAACCTTATAACATATTTAACCATTTGTCTAGGGCATCCGCACTATCTAACCTTCAAATACGGGAATTTAAAAATTAACATGTAACTTGAAAGGAGAGGTGCTTCCAAAATGATTTTTTGATGAAGATGTGTCTATTGCTATCAACATGCATTGAAGGATGTGGGAAAAATCCTCCATCATTTCATCCTTTTGTCGCGTGAGAGCTTGCTCAAGCAACAGATTGATAGAATCATCTGCTCCGTCATTTTTATTTTCTTCCACCATGAAGGGTTTCTTGGGAATGCGAGAGCGATTGTCTTCAAGAGATACAAGCTCGAGACCCAACTTACTATACTTAGACCTTGTCTAGTACATGCACTAAAAAAAACGATCAAGAGCAGCCTACTCTGATACCAATGATCCGGATTATTTTCGACACGAAATGAGAGTGGAGATATAATAAATAAATGTACAGAGATATCTCAGATATGAAATAATACAACATAAATGTATCAGAGATGCAACTGTAAACATAGAGATATAGTAATACACAATTTTTTTATTAATGAGCGAAAATGTATGAAGACTGTAAAATACAGAGTGAAAGACTTGCTAGAATGGCGACAACTTATCTCTCAGAAGAGATGTCATGTCTACTCACATCCGTAAGAAGATGATTTTACAATGAGGCTCTAAAGGCCTTTTTATCATAAATAAAATCTAAATCCCTAACTATGGAAGATGAAAAGCCAACAGTTTTGTGAACCTCGTTTTGGTTAGTTTGGTGTATCAACTTCTCGGGGGCATAACTTTGGCATACAATCTCCGTTTAGGGTGCACGATAGCTCATTGGAAAGGTATCGTCGAGGATATTCATTTAGAGGGATCAATCAAAGCCTTTGACTATCATTGAGAATATTGATCCCAAAAAACCTTCATTTAGGCCCTCAAAATGGCCCCGGAAGTTAAAAATTGCTAAAAATAGTAAATTACCAAAATTGCTAGAAAAAAATTTTGAGCTATTTGGAAAAGGTGGGTAGCCACTGATATCCACCTGGATCAGTAAGTCTCCCACCAATCTATGGGGAATGGCCTTAAGGAGTGCGAAAGTGATTTTTTCATTGTTGGAAAAATTTTGGACAGAGAAATAACCCTTTAATTGACTTAACAATTTTTCCAAAGGGTTGGCATATATCTGGCCTTCAAATAAAGGAATATGAAAGTTAATGTGTACCTTGAAGGGCATCTCACCTCCTAAGTGACTACTAGTTGAAGGTTCTTTCGTTCTTTTTGGAAGTTGTCGAAGGATCTGGGTGAAATTATCGATCATCTTGTTCCTCTTTCGCGCGAGGGATTCCATGAGCAACAATTTGAAATGAAAAAATATAAACAGAAAATACAAAAGACTGTAAAATACAAAATCACACAAGCTAGCTAGAATGATGGTAGCTTATCTCTGAGAAGAGATGTGTTGACTATGCTTATTTGTAAGAATTTGATTACAATGAGGCTCCAAAGGAATTTTTAACATACATCATAATTGAGAGCACCCTAAACATCCAAAACCCTAACCCAGACATATGAAAGACCAAAAGGTTTGTGGGCCCCGATTGGGGTAGTTGATATATATCAACTTTCTGAGGGCATAACGTTTGCATAGGATCTCCATTTGGAGCGCTTGATACCTCGTTGAAAAGGTCTAGTTGAGGAGTACACATTTCATTTGGCCCAAACTATGCCTTTGGATATCGTATGGGCGTTGTTGTGCCCAAAAAACGTTTTTTAAGGCCTTAGAATGACCTTGAAATTTCAGGATACGAAAAAATGTAGAAAAACTTCCAAAATGGAAAATTATTCTTAGAGCCAGTGGAATAGGTGGGTCACTGCCAATGTCCACCTAGATCAAGCACCTCCTTCATGGTTCTAACTTTGGATTTCGAAAGAAAACACTTGCACCTAGGATTCCTTGAAGGTTCCACACACTTAGCAAGACCTCCTTCCACAATCCATTGCTACACCAAACCCTTGGCATTATGAAAACATAACTGATATAAAAAAAATGGATTCTTGGGAAAACAAAGAAATGAGAGGGATACTTATCGAAGTCTAGAAATACCTCTGGTCTTACAAAATCTAACCTCTTTCTCAAAATTTCTTAAGTGATCACACCCTCAATGGCTCCCTTAGGAGTCTCCTTAGGGACCTCCTGAATAGAGAATGGGGATAAGACTTTTGAATTTGAAACTGAACCAAGTTCCTTTAACATTGGAAACGAATGAAGAAACATAGTTTTATCCTTCATGCTTGAGTTCACCTTTGATGGCTCCTCACTAGCCCTTTTTCTATGTTGAGCATGAGCTCCATTTAGACTGAGCTTTTGCACATCTTACTTCTCCCCTTGTTACTTTCTAGGGTCAGGAGAGAGAAAATATGGTTCCCCCCTTTTGAAAAGGTTTAGATGAGATCTTTACCCTCCTTTGACACATCTTTAGGAGGTTTGAAGCCACTAAATAGTTGTACATCAAGTGTCCAACCTCCCGACACTCCAAACATATAAAGGAAATATTCTAGTAATCAAGAGTTTGAGTGAAGGAGCGATCCTAGGGCCACTCATCTCCATATGTGTCACAACAAATATCCCTTCCACAGATCACACACCAAGTGTCCTCTCCAAATCTGATATGTAGTTTTGCACCTCCCCTTGACATTCACAATAAAGTCCCTACTACACCGCAGGACTTCCTGAAATTCCTCATTGATATAGAAGATAGAAGAAGACTCCCAAGTGTCCCCATCGCCATAGTCAATTCATTCCTCATCCATTAATACCTATCAACCCACTATCCAATTATCAGAAAATGTTAACGAAGAAAATTCCAACCTACTGAAACCATAATAATTTTCGTATCTTCCCACAAAGCATATATATATAAGGTCACGACCACGCTAGATACCAAATTGGTGTATGAGACCCCCTCTGTGCAAGGAGATATGTGACTGCTAAATCCCACGAAGATATACATAGTGTACCTCTCTATGGAGGTGTGTGTGTGTGTGTGTGATTTATTTCTAAAGGTGGTAAAATCTATCATAATTTGCAAATGAATTATTATTGTTATTCAAGAGGAACCACTCGAGTTGAAATACCTTGGTAGAGGTCCATAAACAATGGACTTTGGTTCTCACCAAATGCCTTTAGGTCTTGGGTCATTAACTTGTTCAACTCTTAACCAATGAGAAACAATTTTATGTTTTACTCCACCACCAAATAGTTGTTTCAATGTAGATAGCATTCCCAAGAAAGTGAGTGTCCCTTATGGCCGTGGCTAAAGGGTTGAG
>SNQJ01S0012222.1:48036-61981 GCA_010110895.2 Picea sitchensis | reverse complement strand
ATATTTACATGGCTGGGAAGCCGACATACCTGTCCACTCTGCCGATTTGAAATGCCTACATAGACATTGTTTTATGTGAAATTACAGAAATCAAAGAAATAAAATTTTAGGCATTTCATTTCTTCAGTTTAACAGGAAATAAAGGAAAATGTTGCAAAAGATTTTTAGGTTTTCCTTAAATCGATCTAAACTGTCCATCGATGGTTGCAAATGTACCAGAATGTTTCTGTCCTCACAGTTGATTGGAGGCTATCATTTTGTTAATGAGATTTTTAGGGGCCATATCGTGATGTAGTTGTGGTTAATGTACTAGTTATAGTGGTGTAGATGTTCATATTATGAATATGCTTCACTAAATAACTCTGACTATGGATAGAGAAGACTCAAAGGATGTTTATTTTTATGGGTCATATTGTCACTCTAGTCACACAAGATAAGGGTTTTAACAGCGTGGAAGGGATCTTCTCTACAAGTCCAATCAAGGCATGTTTGTGCAATAAGTAGTTATGCAGTGAGAAATTGTGGTTGGTCATTGCTACAAGCAGTTTGATAGTTTCTCTAATGACCTAATAGAGTATAGAATTGTTAGAGTGCTTAACATGTTTGTATTGGAAAGATGGATACTTGTTCATAGTTTTTGCAATGTTTCCTAAAACTTAGGTTGTCTCCACATATTCTAAGAGATCGTTTTGGTCACATCTTTGATGCAGAACATTGTTTCTTATTCATAAATTTATTTTGCAACTATGTTTTTTTTTTCTCTACTCACTTTGTTATCTTCCATGTTGCAATGACAAAGTGAGTAGAGAANTTTTTAATATTTTCTTTTGGTGGATTTTTTTTGAGATATGTTTCTTATAATAACTCATATTTATTCTTAAGTAAATCATTTTATTCTTAAGTAAATCATTGTAGGTGTTCATAATGCATATACACATATTTTCTCTTACTTGATGGAATAACTAGTTATATTCATTAAATATTAAATAACAACAATTGTTGATGCCTCACATATGATTCCTTTATTTATTAGGATAAAAACATGTTCTACTCACTAGTGAGCATCATGCAATGGGTTGAAGGAAAATTTGCCTACCCTCTTTCCTTGTGACTCTCCTCTCCTCTTAGATTAAATTGGCTACAAGCCTTTGATTTCCCATTGGAAGGAGTTGCTACAACCTAGGGGTTCCTTTACCATAGTTTTTTTTTGAGTAAGTTCACTTGGGAAAGAGTAGCCATCACCTAAGGGTACATTATTTACCATTTTGAACATAAGATTCTCTTATTCTATTTTCATGAGAAATTGAAGAGTGTTCCCTCCTCTATTGTTTGGGGTTTTCTTCCTACAATAAGGGAGAAAAAGAAAACTAATGCCTCCTTTAGAGACACCATGTTCAACATTGGTTGTGTTGGTGTAATGTACCCCAAATTTACCAAGTAAAACAAAAATTGGTAGGGACATTAAATCTCTTTTCCTCTTCAAACAACTTATTTTGAAAGACATAAAGTTAATATATGTAGATGGTTTTGTTGTCACTATTGACTTTCGTGAGGTTTACGTTACCATTTTATCAATAAAGCCAAATATAATATATAAAAGACTATACCTCTGAGTTATTACATACTGCACTGTAATCACAAATATAATGGTTAAGGGATAGCTTCACTATACCCTAGTCCCCTAGTTACTAACATTCCCATTCACTAATGGAAGTATAAGGGTTAATGTTTAACTTATTAAAACCCCACTAGAATTACAACCATCTCTATGCATAAACAATTACTTATACCATAAAGGGTCCTATACGAATTTAGGTTCAAAGCATATGCTTATGCCTTTATCGAATATAACATAGAATTTAATATAAAGGCGACTCTAAGTAATAGGCTTGGTGGAAAATGTCTATGGTCAAACTTTCGACCACTATTGCCATAGTAACCAAAAGAATGGTTAACGGTTGGCATCGTTAGGAAGCCCAACGATAACAAACATCCATCCTGACCTCGATAACACGGTTGAAGCAGATGGTCATACCTTTAACTGAACGAAAGATGGGCACGACTAATGGGTATAGTCACAACCCTAACTTAGTTGTTTTCACACTCTGCAATAACTTGGTATGACTTCGAATAAAGGATTCTGAGATGCTTGTTAAAACCTCTGTCTAATCTATTAATGGATACCTGCAATAGTACCTCCCGGAAGCTAGTGCTCGACCACCGTGTCCAATACGAATCGTGCCACCTCCATCCTGTCACATGGCATTGTACCATTTTGTAATCCTCACTAAAACTTCTTTGGTGAAATCGAGGCAGGTCATTGTGACACTTCCCTTCAAAAATGTCGAGTGTTCTTCTCTGTGCATTATTCCTTCCTCTATTCTTGGTTGGAAACAATGGCAGTATCGACCTCGATAACAGTGGGAGAGGCTTCAAGCGGTCTGGAGTTCCTACTACACTCGAAAGGTAATTTCTGGCATCCCATACATCACATTTGGCATTGTAACATGTTACTATTTGCTACAAAGATTTACGTCTTGGTTCACCCTTTGGTTTTTAGTTCTTGAACTTGGGTTTTACAGGGTCCCTCTAGGAGTTAGTAGTTCCTTGTTTATCTTACTGTATTCATGCCCTCCTCTTGTGACGAAGATATGATACTAATCTATTTCCCATTATTTAAAGGTTTTTATTTAGCTTTAAGGAATTAATCATGTTTCTGTGGCCTCCAACTTTGTTCTGTAAAGTATGGTGTAATAACGGATTGACAAGGGCATTTGCGGGTATACCATTGCATGCATAAAATTCCTTTCATGCTTGTGACTTGGTTAAAACTTTGTTGTGCCCTGCCCAGAGGTTGAAGATAGAATCCCCCATGCATCGTGTGTTACCTGCTAATTTCCCCAACTGGTCATTGGGTAAGCCTTTGTTGTCTGTAATTCGTGTTAAAATATTTGCAAAGGTAAAATCTCCCTCATTTACCATCGCGTAAAAAGACTTCTGTGTAATGTGTAATGTATCCATGTACTCCAAACCCTCTGTCGGAGAAGTGTGTCTTTACCCTTAGATAAAAACATAGAGTTTGTTGGGGTTTGAAAAATCTCCATTCGCAAAGGTAATGAAGATTTTGTCGACAAAGTCGTGTCTTCGATCTTTCTTTATCACTTATACTCACAATTATTTTTAAATTATTCTCGACATGCCTCTCGCTTGAGAATCCCCTAGTTAAAATATTTCTCTGCTTCCTACAGTCATTCCTAAGTTTGCTCATGGTATTCATTGTGGAATAGGTTGTGTATTTATTCTTTCTGTTTGGATTAAGTGTTGAGTCTTCAAACTAGAGGCTCTTGAAGAGTTACACGTTTGAGACTTACTGTGAAATATTTAACCCACGAATCATATGATATAAAGTCAAAATCCATTTCCTGTGGGTGCGGTAAGGTCTTCTTGCTACTGTGTAGAGTTTATTACTCTAAATCTATTCACATTATTCATACTTGTACAAGAATTACTATAGTCATACAACTTCCACTGTGTGTAAAAGTTCTAGAATTAAAACTTATTTTAAACGATTTACTCTAAGCTCTTTGTTTTGGAATTCTATGTTTACACTTTTCTAATTTCATTTTTTCAGTAGAGAAAAATAGTAAATGATGTACTCAAATGGGCAATAAATTGTCTATGTTGAACATGCACTATACTGTGAGAGCTTTTTCATTCTGGTTATGAAATGTATTAAATTGTTTAGCACTTTTTCTTTCCTTTTTTACATTCTAGTGCATATAGTCAAATCTTTCATCTACCAAACTAATGGTCATACCCCTGTTTACTTGCGAGGGTACCCATCAAACATTTATGGGTCCACTCCTCCCCTTCGAACCTGTGGAGAGTTTTCTCAGTGACGCCAATGGGAAATTCACCCGGACCAAATCTCAAGCTAAGTATTGTTCCTGTAATTAAATCTTGAATATTTACTCTCATTGATTTTCTCGTAACATTGTTTTTACTAATTCTCAATTTTTCCCTTTGCAGGACTTAAATCGTTCTGATCAAATGGATACACGAGTTCATCTCACTTGAGAGGTATATGATTTCCAACTCTTAGCACTTAAAACTAAATTCTCAGGTTCTGTTTATAGTGGTACAGGGTTCCACCCTAGGGTACTCCATTGTGATAGTTTTGATCCAGGGATCCAAGGATACACTGGTTACATGTATTAGATTCTTGAATGGAATAAACATATACAAAGGGAACACCTATATTCAATACAATTCCATGATTATTCAATTAGGATAGCATATGTTAAGTAGAAAGTTAAAACTCTATGAAGTGTTGAACATCCCTCTGTAACATATAGCATGCAATTATATACCACTGAAAATTTGTTGTTGGGTTTGTTGTAATGTAAAAGGGACTGCAATTTTCTATGTCTTTCATATAGACTCATTAATGGAAAAATACTTGAAATATCATGTGAATCAAGGATTCGATACAATCCTTCTGTGTATGAGTACATTAGATGTTTTATGAACCTCTGTGTATCTAAACNATATATTGTCTTTATTTTCTAGAATTTCGTTTGGCATTTACAACAAGCCAATATTCCTTAATTTAAATACCTATACGTATATATATATACATACATGGTACAGGTTATGATTAGCATAGCAACTTTTGTTTTTATTTAGTTCAAATGCATTCCTTTGTATATATATATACATTTATTCAGATACCTGTAAAGAAAAGCATGCACAGGCACTTCGTGTAGGTCTGTACTTAAGGTTATCCGACCTGTAGAAATTTTTAATAAATCCACATTCATATTTATACCAAAATATTCCCAATATAAATAATAGATCGAACTAGCATTTGATTTACTATTCCTTTTTAGAGAATGTGTTCACATGAATAAGTAATTATCATAGATTCATCTCATTCCTATCAACTTAATACATAATAAAATATTCATCAAGAGAACAGGTAGAATAACATATATGAAATCAAAGCTGGAACACAAATAGAAAAAATAAGTTCCACCCAACCGTAGAACAAAATATCCAAACTACTTTCTACGTTCACCCTCTAGCCTGACCATGAGTCCATACAAGCGAATTCCCTTGATCTTCTTTCGCTACAGTCCTCTTTTTGATCAGAAATACCCTTTCCTCACACTCAAAATAGTGTTCATAACAACAAGTGATATCTTTTCTCTAGCATACTCAACAGTGTCTTGCCTCCTCCCATATGATGTATATAAAAAAGAATCTTGTGCCTAGGTGTTTTTCCCCCCTTTGGGAATTTTCAAAGATTTATAGGTCCCTTAGTTTTAGGGGCTACTTGTGGCCAAATTCCTCATTTTCCATTTGTAAAATTCATCCCTGAGGTAATTCAAGTTTGTTCCCCACTCACGGAGTCATGGTCAACTCATTTCAACCTGGTTGTTCCATTTGTCCTTCAACAATTAATATAAAAAAACATTTTTCTTTTACATGTGTCATAGTCAAAGAGTTGGTTGGGAAAATCAAATCTTTTCCCAAAAGTCACAATAATTAATTACAATTAATCAAATTCCAAATTCAAAATTGTCATAAATGGGAAATTTTTCCCAATACGAATTTGCCAAAAATGGAAAATAAATTCCTAAGTGCATACCAACTTTAATAATTAATTATTTTTGGGGATATTACATTCTCTCCCCCTTCAGTACAACACTGTACTCAGTGTTCGTTCCCTTCTCGGAATAGGGTTGGATAATAGTTCTGCAAATATTCCTCCGATTCCCGAGTGGCCTCCTCAGGACTAAAGTGCTTCCATTGCACTTTTACCTGGGTGATTGCTCTGTTCCATAGTATTGTTTCTCTTATGTTCAGAATGAGCAGAGGTTCCGCTTGGAACTCACCTTCTGGTTCCACCTGCACCATGTTCCAATCGATAATGTGAGTAGGATCATGAACATAATTTTTTAACAAAGAAACATGAAATACATTATGAACTTTTAAATTTGCTGGAAGTGCAAGTTGATATTCCATGTGTCCAATTCGAGCTAAGATCTCGAAGGGGCCACAAATCCTGGGTGCCAACTTTGAACAATTTCCTAGCTTTAATGAACTTCTTCTAGCTTTGACTTTTAAATAGACGTGGTCTCCAACTTGAAATTCCCGGTGTCTTCTTTTCAGGTCTGCGTAGCTTTTCTGTCTATCATGTGCCTCTTTTAAATTCTATTGTACTTTTCTTACTTTTTTCTCTATTTCCTAGAGAATTTCCGGTCTCATCATGAGTTTGTCAACTGGGCTATCCCAACTAATCGAAGTTGTAAACTTTTTGTCATATAGTACTTAGAAGGGGCTCATCTTAGCCGATGTTTGATAACCATTATTGTACACAAATTCCACTAAGTGCAAGTATTCCTCCGACGTAGTTGGTTTCATCCTTACGTACATTTGTAACATATCTTCAACAATCTGGTTCGTTCGTTCAATTTTTCCATACGTTTGTGGATGGTAGCTTGTGCTAAGATTCAAGTTAGTATTAAACCCTCCAAACAATTATTTCCAAAATGTTGATGTAAATTTGACATCTCTATCCGAAATTACCATTTTAGGAATACCATATAGTCTAAAAATTTCCTTCATAAATATTTCAACAATGTGAATAGCTTTATAAGTAGATTTCAAACGAATAAAATGTGCATAATTGCTAAGTTTATCAATTACTACCATAATTGAATCATTATGTTTTTGAGTTTTAGGAAAACTTGTGATAAAATCCAGTGAGATAATCTCCCACTTCCATTCTGGTATAGGTAGAGGTTGTAACATGTTGGTTGGGTGTTGGTGTTCACCCTTCACTTGTTGACAATATAGGCACTTAGATAAGTATTATGATGTCTCACCTTTCATGTTAGGTCAATAAAACAACTTCCTCAATGTTGTTACCATTTTATGGTATCCGAGATGACCAGAATATGGCTTCTTGTGTACTTCATCCAAAATTGTTAGCTTTAATTGAGCAGAATCTGGTATATACAACCTGTTTTTGAATCTTAGTAATCCATTTATGTCCAAACTCAGATCTGTTTTGTCTAAATTTTCTACAATATTTTGTAAATCTGCCATTGTTTTGATGTATTTTTCATCATTAACACATGTATCTTTTATCCTTTGCTCAATGTTGCTTTCTTCCCTGCTAATATTTATCTCAAACAACTCATGAATTCTTCTACTTAAGGCATCTGCCACTTTTGTTTCCTTACCCTTGATGTGTCTTACTTCGAATTTGAATTCTCTAAAGAAGGCTAGCCATCTTGCTTTCCTTGTGTTAATATCTGGTTGACTGAATAAGAATTTCACACCACTATTATCGATTAGCAACATAAGTTTTTTGCCCATTATATAGTGTCACCACATTTTTAACGCATGAATCACCGCTGCTAATTCCAAGTCATGTGTGATGTAGTTTTGTTCATGTTCTTTTAGTTTTTGTGACTCGTAACAAATAACATGCTCTTATTGAGTTAGGACACCTCCCAAACCTTCTTTGCTCATCCACACAGACTGTAAAGTATTTAT
This sequence comes from Picea sitchensis, assembly GCA_010110895.2. Lineage (NCBI taxonomy): Eukaryota > Viridiplantae > Streptophyta > Pinopsida > Pinales > Pinaceae > Picea > Picea sitchensis. Next base: position 54,415 of record SNQJ01S0012222.1, on the reverse strand, counting down.
CAGGGTCTTCTACCCTTAAAATAGGTGCAGTTGTTAACAGTTATTTTAACTTATTGAAACCGTCCTGACATTTCTGTGACCAAATAAACTCGGTCCCCTTTTTTTTGTAGGGATTTGATAGGGTATGCAATCTTGGATAATCCCTCGATAAATCTATGGTAGTAACTGGTAATTCCCATGAATGATCAGATGTCCCCCACATCCTTAGGGATAGGCCATTCCATGATGGCTCTTATCTTATCTAGGTCGACAATAATACCTTCTTCAGATATTACATGTCCTAGGTATTGTATTCTCTTTTGGTATAAGTCACATTTGTCAAATTTTTCATATAACTTGTGTTTTCTTAGGGTTTGCAATACTATCTTTAGATGTTCTTCCTGTTCTTCTTCCATTTTTGAATAGACTAGAATGTCATCAATAAATACCAAAACAAACTTATCCAAATACTGACTAAAAATGTTATTTATTAGACACATAAATATTGTTGGTCCGTTAGTGAGACCAAACAAAATAACTACAAACTCATAATGTCCATATCTTGCTCTAAACCATGTTTTACTTATGTCTTCATCCTTTATTCTGACATGGTGATAACCAGATCTTAAATCTAACTTAGAAAAAATATTTTCCCCTCCCACTTGGTCAAACAAATCATTGATTCTGGGTAGGGGATACTTGTTCTTAATAGTCATTTTGTTTAACTGTCTATAATCAATGCATAATATTAAAGTTTTGTCTTTCTTTTTAAGAAAAAGAACTGGTGCTCCCCACGATGAGACACTTGGTCTAATGTTTTCCTTTTCCAACAGTTCTTGTAGTTGAATTTTCAACTCTGTCGATTCGGGTAAACTCATCCTGTAGGGTGCCTTAGATATAGGGGCTTATCGAGGCAGCAAATCGATAGAGAAATCTATCTCTCTTCTTGGGGGTAGTTCTGGTATTTCGTCTACAAATAAATCTCTAAATTGATGTAAGACGGTAAAATCTTCTAGGTTGGGTTTATTTTCTTTTTTCCAACAGATTTGTCACTTGAATAACATAAATCTGATTACCTTTATTCATGCACTTCTTAAACTGCATTGTTGAAATCTGCCTAACTCAGACTGGTTTTCTAATGCCTTGTCCTGTCCTAACAGTGTTTTTTTTGTCTCTATAAGTGATTTTTCATAAAAATCCAAAAAAAAATTATGCTTCTCTAACTAGTCCATTCAAATAATTATATCGTACAAACCTAACAGTAGAATATTCAGATTTAACTTTGTAATTTGACCATCTAAACTAAGAACTATTCTTTCGGATGAAAATTAGTTTTTAACAAAAACTGTTAAAAACAAACGTTTTGGCCAAAAAGTCTTTCAGTCAAAATATGCTTAGCACAAGAAAATAATTCATCCGAAAAATATTGTACACGAATTTTGAGGGCGCCATTAAATTTGACGTGAAAAATTTTGACCGAAAAAGGTTTCGACCGAAAAAATTCCTAGCAACATTTTTTCGGCCAAAAAATTGCCGCTAGGAATTTTGGAGACCCGATTGTCACAAAAATGTTACCCATCTTCATTATTTTACCTACTTCACAATAAAAAATAAAATCTGTTACTTTCCTTTTGTCCCTATTGCTAGCTGTACTAACCAAGATTTAATATGCTTTACTTTCTTAAGCTTGTTTGAATCAACTACACTAGGAGTAACATAATTCAGAGTAGCTCTCGGATCAATTAAAATAGAAATATGATTATTATTGACTTTAACTTCAACTTCCACTATAGTGGATTGGTGATCAACTTGTCGGCCATCCACAACTGCATTGATCTTGTGTATGCTTCTACCCACATCTCCCAATGTAGAGGCCTATTATAGGTTGTGAACTGTGGTCCTTGCTGCAAAAGTTAAACATGGGAAGTTCCTCCTTAAGTGAGGTTCCCTAGGGCTGTCCCCAAACTTCTTAGTTCCCAGATTAACTGGTCTCCCTCCCCCTTGGGTGTTGTGATTATTGGACTGAAAATATTTCCTTGGAAAATTCCTTGTCACATTCTTTAAAGGGGTTGGTTGGAATCCCTTCTTCCGCTGATTCACTATGTCTTGTTTCTTATCTTTCCAAGCCTTGGGAAGTTCATACCGTTGTTTTTATTGGTCATAACACAACCAGGCCTTTCTAAAAACTTCACTCAAGGTTTTGGGGTTGTCGAATTCGATTCTGTCCTTATAGGACTGTGGTAAGAAGCTTAGGAACAACTCGATTTTTAGTTTGTCTTCTCTGATATAAGGCACAAATCTTAATAACTCAAGGAATTTGTTTATCAGGTCATCCATGGTCATTTGGCCAAGTCTTAGCTCATAGAATGATTAGGTATTTCTCTCATAATAACTTTTTGATAAGTATTGTTTCTTAAAGTATTTATTGAAATTCGACCATTCCATCTGATTTTCCTTTAAGCCCTTGGCCAACTTCAGGTCCTGCCATCATATACTCGCCTTTCCTTTTAGGTTATAAATGGCCCTTTTGACCTTCATGTTGCTAGAATAGTTATAAATCTGGAAATACTTTTTCATGTCCAGTAACCATGCTTCACCTTCCTCCCTTGTCCTGGATTCTCCGTCAAAGGTGGACAGTTTGATTTTTTTAAATTTACCCTCCAAGTGGTCCACCTGTTTCCTCTTTCTTCCCGTAGCTTTTTTATTTTTTGTTGATGGTGTGCCTTCGAAAGAACTGTTCTCATTTTTTGCTTCAGGACCAGAATTTTTGGAGGCTCTTTTGCTGACCTCTTCTTCCTTGTCATCATCTTTTGGACTCTTCTTTGTTACTATGCTATGCAAGAGTACTTCATTTATTTCCTGCTGGTCTTGTATGCCTTTTTCAGATTCTCATTATCTGCCTTGAAAACTTGCATTTCCATGATAAGGTTCCTCATTGTTTCCAGAACCTGAGTAGTTGAACTTCCTTCACTGTTCTACCTAGGTTTTTTATAAGGTCCTTGCTCGGGATTCTTCTCAAGTTTGATCTCCTCTTCATTTTGTGTTGCCATTATCACAATAGAAATAATTTTGTTTTCTTTGTAATAGTAAGTGTTTTTGTTAGTTTTTCATTAAACAGAAAAGCATGTACTAAACAAAAATTTTGGCCCTGCTTTGAGGTCCAAGTGTTGTAACCTTTGATCTGATACCATATGTAATGTACCCCAAATTTACCAAATATATATTTTTTTTAGGGACATTAAATCTCTTTTCCTCTTCGAACAACTTATTTCAAAAGACATAAATTTAATATATGTAGATAGTTTTGTCGTCATTATTGACTTTCGCCAGGTTTACGTTACCATTTTATCAATAAATCCAAATATAATATATAAAATGCTATACCTCTTAGTTATTCCATACTACATAGTAATCACACATATAATGGTTAAGGGATAGCTTCACTATACCCTAGTCTCCTTGTTACTAACATTCACATTCACTAGTGAAAGTATAAGGGTTAATGCTTAACTTATTAAAACCCCACTATCATTACAACCATCTCTATGCATAAACAATTACTTATACCATAAAGGGTCCTATACGAATTTGGTTTCAAAGCATATGCATATGCCTTTATCAAATATAACATAGACTTTAATATAAAGGTGACTCGACATGTTAACTGTCTAAGTAATAGGCTTAGTGGAAAATGTCTATGGTTAAACTTTCGACCACTATTACCACAGTAACCAAAAGAATGGTTAACGATTGGCATTGTTACAAGGCACAACGATAACAGTCATCCATCTCAAGCTAGATAACATGGTTGAACCAGATGGTCAAACCTTTAATTGAACAAAATATGGGCACGACTAATGGTATAGTCGCAACCCTAACTTAGTTGTCCTCACACTCTGCAATAACTTGGTATGAAGTCAAACAAAGGATTTTCAGATGTTGGTTAATAGCTTTGTCTAATCTATTAATGGATACCTGCAATAGTACCTCCTGGGAGCTATTGCTCGATCACCGTGTCCAATACGAATCATTCCACCTCTATCGTTTCACATGGCATTGTACCATTTCGTAATCCTCACTAAAACTTCTCTGGTAAAACCAAGGTAGGTCATTGTGACACTTCCCTTAAGAGTTGTCAAGTGTTCTGTTCTGCACGTTATTCCTTCCTTTGTTCTTAGTTAGAAACAATGGTAGTATCGACCTAGATAATAGTAGGAGAGGCTTCAAGTGGTATGGCATTCGTACTACACTCGAAAGGTAATATATCGCATCCAATACATCGCATTTGACATTGTAACAGGTTGTTATTTGCTACAAAGATTTACATCCTAGTCCACCCTCTAGTTTTTAGTTCTTGAACTAGGGTTTTAAAGGGCCCCTCTAATAGTTAGCAGTTCCCTATTTATCTTACTATACTCATGCCCTCCTCCCATTACAAAGATATGATAGCAATCCATTTCCCAGTATTTAATGGTTTTTGTTTATATTTAAGGAATTAATATTGTTTCCATCCCCTGTAACTCTCTTCTGTAAAGTCTAGTGTACTAACGGATTGACGAAGTCACTTGCGGGGATACCATTGCATGCGTAAAATTCCTTTAATGTCTGTGACTTGGTTAAAAAAAAATTGTTCCCTGCGCACAGGTTGAAGGTAGAACCCCCCATGCGTTGTGTGTTACCTGCTAATTGCCCCAACTGGTCATTGGGTAAGCCTTTGTTGTTTGTAATAAAATATTCTTGTTAAAATATTTGCAAAGGTAAAAAATCGTTGGTTTAATGTTGCATAAAAAGACCTCTGTGTAATGTGAAACATATCCATGTGGTCAAGACCCTTTGTCTGAGAAGTCTATGTTTACCCTTAGATAAAAACATAGAGTTTGTTTCATTTTGAAAAATCTCCATTCCCAAAGGTAATGAGGATTTTGTCGGCAGAGTTGTGTCTTCGATCTTTCTTTATCACTTATACTCACAATTTTATTTAAATTGTTCTCAGCATGCCTCTCTCCCGAGAATACCGTGGTTAAAATCTTTCTCTGGTTCCTACAATCATTCCTAAGTTCTCTCATGGTATTCACTGTGGCATAGGTTGCGTATTTAGTTTTCATGTTTGGATTAAGTGTTGATAGTTTGAACTAGTAGTTCTTGAAGAGTTACGCGTCTGAGACTTGCTGTGAAATATTTAACCCACGAATGATACAATCTAAATTCGAAATCCATTTCCTATGGGTGTGGTAAGGTCTTCTTGCTATTGTGTAGATTTTAGTACTCTGTTTTGTTACTCTAAATATATTCGCATGATTCATACTTGTATAGGAATTAATATAGTCATACGACTTCCACTGTGTGTAAAAGTTCCATAATTTAAACTTATTTTAAACGATTTACTCTAAGCTCTATGTTCTGGAATTTTGTGTTTACACTTGTCTAATTTCATTTCTTCAGTAGATAAAAATAGTAAATTATATACTCAAATGGGCCATAAATAGTCTCTGTGGAACATGCACTATATTGTGAGAGTTTTTTCATTCTAGTTATGAAATGTATTAAATTGTTTAGCATTGTTTCTGTTCTTATTTACATTCTAGTGTGTACATCCAAATCTTTCGGCTACCAAACTAATGATGGGACCCCTGTTTACTTGCAAGGGTACCCATCAGACATTTCTGGGTCCACTCCTCTCCTTCAGATCTGTGGATAGTTTTCTCAGCGACACCGAAGGTAAATGCACCTGTGAAAAATCTCAAGCTAAGTATTGTTCATGTAATTAAATCTTCAATATTTACTCTCGTTGATTTTCTCTTAACACTGTTTTTACTAATTCTCGATTTTTCCCTATGCAGGACTTAAATCGTTCTGATCAAATAGGTCCATGAGTTTGTCTCACTCGAGAGGTATACGAGTTGTAACTCTCGATGCTTAAAACCAACTTCCCAGGTTTTGTTTATAGTGGTACATGGTTCCACCCTAGGGTAATTCATTGTGATAGATTTGATCCAGGGTTCCAAGGATAAACTAGTTACATGTATTAGATTCTTGAATGCAATAAATAGATAAAAAGGGAACACCTATATTGAATACGATTCCATGATTATTTAGTTATGATAGCATATGTTAATTAGAAAGTTAAAAATATGCTAAGTGTCGAAAAACCCTCTATAACATATAGCATGCAATTATATACCACTGAAAATTTGCTTATGGGTTTGTTGTAATGTAAAAGGCACTGTAATTTTCTATGTCTTTGATATAGACTGATTAATGGAAAAATACTTGAAATCTCATGTGAATCAAGGATTTGATACAATCCTTCTGTGTATGAGTACATTATATGTTTTATCCATATTTGTGTATCTAAACAAGCAACAATACACACACACACACACACACACACACACACACA
>SNQJ01S0012222.1:22100-47918 GCA_010110895.2 Picea sitchensis | reverse complement strand
ATAGGTCTGTACTTAAGGTTATCTGACCTGAAGAAATTTTTAATAAATCCACATTCATATTTATACCAAAGTATTCCCAATATCAACAACAGATCAAATTAGCATTTTCTTTACTATTCCTGTTTAGAGAATGTGTTCACATGAATAAGTAATTATCACATATTCATCTCATTCCTATCAGCTTAATACATAATAAAATATTCATCAAGAGAACAGGTAGAATAACATATCTGAAATCGAAGCTGGAACAAAAATGGAACAACCAAGTTCCACCCAACCGTAGAATAGAACAACCAAACTACTTGCTATGTTCACCCCCTAGCTTGACCATGAGTCCATAAGGGATAATTCCCTTGATCCTCTTTCACTACAATCCTCTTTCGGATCAGAAATCCCCTTGCCTCACACTCAAAACAATGTTCATAACATCAAGTGATATCCTTTCTCTAACATACTCAACGACGTCCTACCTCCTCCCATATGCTATATATCAAAAAGCATATTGTGCCTAGGTCTTTTTCCCCCTTTGAGAATTTTCATAGATTTACAAATCCCTGATTTTTAGGGGCTGTTAGTGGCCAAATTCCTCATTTGAGGGTTGGAAAATTCATCCTTGAGGTAGTTCAAGTGTGTTTCCTACTCATGGAGTCATGGTGAGTTGATTTCAACCTAGCTATTCCATTGTCCTTCAACAATTAATATAAAAAAATATTTTTCTTTTACATGTGTCATAGTCAAAGAGCTGGTTGGGAAAATCAAATCTTTGCCCAACAGTCACAATAATTAATTACAATTAATCAAATTCCAAATTCAGAATTTCCATAAATGGAAATAATTTTCAGAATACGAATTTGCCAAAAATGGAAAATAAATTCTTAAGTGCATACAGACTTTAATAATTAATTATTTTTTGGGATATTACAGCTGGTGCTATATCTATACACTAGGCCCCTTGTAGTGTTTTCTATGTTGAAAATGATCCAAGTGGATCATCTTAAAATTCGATAGAGTTAAAGTATCCAAAATGCAAATTAAAGCTTGCAAAGTGGAAGAGCTCGTCAGCATCTTTTCGGTGACATTCATTTCGGGAAAAACGACCTCCATATGACAAAGATATCAGTAGTTGAAGTTTCGTCAAAGATGGTGAAAAATAGTTAGAAATGGTTAAAAATGTAATTTGGGGCTGTGGGAATTGAACCCAAGACCTTAGGATAAGGCCACGATGACCCCATGGTTGGGAAAAAAGGGGGTGGTCAAGGGCTTATCCCTCAACCTTGCCAATACCGAGCCCCCCTTGGTATTTAAATGTTATTAAACCATATGCCATAATCATATATCAAACCATATGTTATAACCAAAATCCAACCATATAAATACGCCAAAGTTCAAACCATATGCCATATCATATATCAAACCATATAAATACGCCAAAGTTCAACCATATGCCATAATCATATATCAAACCATATGTTATAACCAAAATCCAACCATATAAATACGCCAAAGTTCAAACCATATGCCATATATATATCAAAATCGCATATGCGGTGGGAGGAGAAGCCTGCGGGTTTGACCCCGGGACTTCTGCCCCCTTAACCACCACAACTACCAACACACCACCACCATGAGACGTGGCAAGAAGTGGCATGACAACCTTATAAAGTACCGAAATTGAGGGGATTTTGGTGGGCGCGTGGCCTATGGCCCACGCCCCTTTTTGGTTTTCTTTTCCATTATTTAAATGAGGCATGGGCACAGATCCCAAAGAGGAATTTTTTATGCAGGCAGAGACTGACACGCAACCCGAGGTGGTTTTGCACAGTGACCGAGGTCGTTTTGCATGCAGACCGATGTGGTTTTGCATGCAGCTCGAGGTGGATTTGCATGTAAACCGAGGTGGTTTTGGACACAAATTGAGGTGGTTTTGGATTTGCACGCATCGTGAGGCCGTACGGACTGTACAGATCAGAGGCAGATTTTGGGAATTGTGCCAAGAAGGGCATACTGAGTCCAGTTCTGAATTATATCAAGTTTATACTCAAAAGTCTTGATTTTTCGCAAGGATTCCAGATCTAGCTTCAGTTTTTGCATTCAGGCATCCAGAAAAAAAAGTGATCACAGAATCTTTCGGATACACAGAAAGGTATTCATGTTCATACTTAAAAGTCTCAGAATTTCATCTTGTAGTTGTTGTTGAAGTCTGTTACTGTATATGACTGACAGAATTCAGAACTCACTTTGTAAGCATTTGAATACTTAATCTATCGGCCTTCCCATTTGGAAAGTGGCCCGGAGACGTAGCCAGGGGGTCTGGTGAACTCCGTTACCAATTCTTGTTCATAGATGGTTTGCTTACATGTTTATGTGCTCATGTGCTTGATGTATGTTCTTTAATTTTGCATTACAAAGAAGGTTAACAGTTAAAAATTCACATGCAAAGAATGGTTAAAAGATCTTGAATTTTAGATCAAGTTAAATTTCAGATCAGAAAATGTAGACAATATCTTGGATATTATGTTGAAGGTGGATTGGGTGAAGGAAGAAGTTGATTATCTCAAAGAACACAATGCAATCTACAATTTCAATGTTCTATGGACTTTGCTAAATAAATTGTAAGTATCTATTCATATGTCTTAGGGGCACTTTCTCACCCAAGTTGTAGGGTTATTCATGCTTGATTTCAATGTCCAAGATGGTCAATTATAAATGGTGATGCAAGGCCTATGGTTTATGGGGATTTTCAACTTATTCATGAATCATTACAATGTTCCATAATCATTCAAATTATTGCCATACAATTAACTCATAAGGAGATTATTAAACTCTTAAGTGTGGAAATTAAATTCTATTTGCATGTTAGTCTATTTAACCATGATGTGCCTTATTTTTTTGATAAATTGCTAGTGTGATATCTATTATTATAGGTGATGAGAAATGTATTAATTTAACATACCAAAGAACATATTGTTGGGCCCCAACAACCCCCTTCTTTATTTTTAATCAAAATCTAGGGTCCCTCAAAATTTTACTTGGATTCTTCGGTTTTTTTTTTCCTTTGACTTGATTGGATTGGTATCGGTTTGCTTTGTTTCAAGGTTGGTTTGAGTTTATATTCTTTTCTTTTGTTTGGTTTGAATTTGATGAAATTTAAATTCCTTTTCATTTTTCTTTCTACAGAGTTTTGACGTTGATGGACAAGCTTCATAATTTGGGAGTTTGTTATTACCTCTTCCTTATCGAATTTATCTTCTATGAGAATGGCTTGGTTGAAGACATGGATTAATAACAATGATTTTACAAGAAGAAAGTTTATTGTGACACATCTTTTCTATGACATTTGTTCACATTTGATCAAATTTGAATGAGGGAGAGGCGAACATAGAAACTTTAATTTAAACTAAAACATTAATTTTAGTTTAAATGTTTGCTTTCATTTAAATTATGATTATGTTTTCATTTTTTTCTCATTAGCAATCATTTTCACACAATCATTTGGTAGGTTTCATTAACTAAATTCTTTTTTCAATTTGCATCTCATTTCAAAATAAAAAAATAAAATAATAAAAGAATTATCTATCATTTGTTTGATTTTGTGAAAACCAAAAATTAATGTTTTTCTACTCTCCATCAACTTGAAGCTTCTATAATTTCAAGATCATATTTGAAAGGAAAATATAAACAATATTTGTTTAAAACTTATAGTTAGTTTAAATTCATTTTTGATTTTATTGTTCTAGATTTTGTTTTATTCACAATTTTTAGGTTTTTAATTTGGTTTCTTTTTCTTTCACAAGTTTCTATTATCAGTTATTTTGGGCCAAGGAGGCCACCTAGGTGAATGCCCACCTGGGGCACACACTTCAGCCAACTAGGCTCAACTCATTTAACATTTTTTTATGATATTTAAATATGAATATGTAAATAAATGGTCCCCTCAGTATATAAGGTGAACCGAGACTCAAATAAAACATTCTTATCTTTTCCTGAAGCTATTGTTTCACTTGGCTTTTGTTGTCTGAGTTTTACTTCATGTTTTTGCTGCATTTTCCTTTTTTGGGTGTTTTCAGGGTTAGTTAGTGCACCTTTATTCATGGCTTCACCCTGGCTGCTCCGTTTGACACTCTTCCACACATGAGAGAAATATTAATCCATTAGCTATCCATTCTCTTAGGGGGCAAGTCCATTTCTGCAAGTTTTATGAGGCAAACAAGAGGGCACACCAACTTGGGTTTTGTGACCTTGCTTGTTTTCTCATTGTCGGGATGAAGGAAGTGTAACCTCCTCTATGGATGCACTGAGATTCTCCCTTTGATCCCTAGGGCTCACGCTTAGATAGCCCCATCTTCTTGGCTACTCTCAAATCATCCCAACATTGGATATCCATCACCGAGTTTCCCAAACCAATGATGCGCCTCTGCTAAGAGTTGCACGCCTGTTGAGTTTTTGGTCAACTGTCGGAAAACGGCTTGTTTGGTCACCTTCCCCATTGGATCTTCTTCCTTGGCAGATAAATTGGTATAAAATCCTCAAGATCCAAGGAAAATATTCTAATCTTGAAGATTGAGCCAAATGTTTTGGGGGTTTTAATGAAATAGTCCATATTTCACCCATTTCAGGGTTTACATATTCATTCTAGAGGATCAAAAGATCTCATATCCCCAAGGGAGCATAGATATCCACTACAATAGAGAGGAGTTTCATAGATCTAAAACAACATAGATCTCTCCCTCTAGACCAACTCAGCTCCATTTCTCCTTGGTTTTGCACCCTCTGTTCACACAACAGATCCTGATCCTGTGTTTTACACCCTCTATTCACAATGCCTCCATGAAAATACCCCTTGGCAGTAGACTCATATTCCATCACTTCAAATCCCATCCAAGATCTTGCCTTCATCCTTAATGAGTTGCTCATAATGCAAAAACGAAACAATCCAAACCCCTTCTATTTGGACACTCGAATCCAACTACCCAAATTTGCTGGTCAAACCAATGGAAAATTTGTGTATTCCTGGATCCGTAACCTCTCCACCTATTTTACTACATGTCCAGGCCTTACCGAGGAGAGAAAGATATAGATTACAGCCTTGCAATTAGAAGCAATTGCACAAACCTAGTGGGATACAGAGCAAGAGAAGACCACATTCATGATAGAGATTGGGGATGCTCCAGAATCCTTACTTCCAAACCCATCAGAATATGGGATTGATTTTTGGAGGCATTTAGAAACCGTTTCTACCCACCTGGGTATGTGCAATCTTTGTGGATCAAATGGCACCAACTCCGACAACTCCCTTCCCAAGGAGTGCAAGGCTACATAGACTTCTTCTGCAAGTTGCACCTCTTACTTGATATTCCAGATCTGAAAGAGGTACTCATATTGAATCTTGTTGTTGGTTTATTGATTCAGTTCCGTAGAGAAGTAGAGCTGTTTGAAAATCCAACTTTAGACAAATCATTTCAGAGAGATTTGGCTATAGAAAGGAAAGTTTCTCCTAGGGGTCATAATCCTTAGTCCCGCCCCTACACCAACCCCTATGCCTCTCAACCATCCAAATCCAATCCTTCAGCCCGCTTTCTAGCTCCTTGGGCTCAAAATACCATACCCCATACAAATACAAGGACACCCTAGTGCTCATTCCATAAGACTATCTCACACAATTCTTCAGATTGTCGAATCCTCAAAAATATAAATACCAACAAAACCCTACTGAATGAGCTCATTTCCCCTCCCCAAATGGAAGATATCGAAGAATTTCCCTTGGAAAATCCCATAGAAGTAGATCCCTCACTGATCCTAATGACCCATGAAGATTTGAACTCCTCCACCCAACCCCTCTTCACTCATAACTGCCAAATTAAAAAATCCTTGGCTTTACTGATTATGGACAATGGAATACAGAGGAATTTGGTGTCTCAAGACCTTATCAATCACCTTAAACTGGTTACTACTCCCCACCCACAACCCTATCAACTCGAATGGGTCCAGAAGGATGGCCCCCGCCTATTAGTTTCTCAGAGTTGTCTGGTCACTTTTGCCATAGGCTAATTCAAAGATACTTTTTCCATAGGCCACTACCTCCTTCATCTAGGGATCTCAAACAATTTCTAGGTGGCATCAATTTCTATCGTAATTTCATTGCCTATTTTTCACAACTTATTCGTCCCTTGCATCAGCTGTCAAATGTTTCTTCTACATTTATCTGGACTAAAGAAGAAACTGATCGCTTTGCTCAGCTCAAAGAAGCCCTCCGCTCATCCATTGTCTTACACCTTCTAGACCTCTCCCAACCCTTTGATATTGAGTCTGATGCCTCACAATATGCTATTGGTGTCGTACTTAAACAAGGAGGACACACCATTGATTACCACTCTGAAACCCTGTCCGAGGCAAATAAAAATTATAGCACCTATGACACAAAGTTTTACAGTCTGGTTCAAGACCTCAAGAAATGGAGGCATTATTTGTTGGGTAAAGAAACAATTTTGCATACAGACCACCACCTTTTTATTTTCATCAACTCTCAGTCGAATATTCAGGAACAAAGGCACCTTAAATGGGCCTCCTATATTCAACAATTTCACTTGGTCATCAGATATAAGAAAGGCACTTCTAATAACATGGCTGATTTTCTAAGCCGACCTCCCACTCCAGTTCTCTTAATTCTAGAAGTACGTTGTGCTGCCTATGACACATGGAAGGATCAATATGCTATTGACCCTGACTTTCAATATATTTGGGTGGCATTGCAAACTCCCACAATGATCAATCAGACCCTCTTCCTAGACTACACTATTCAGGAAGGATGGATCTATAAATTGAATTTTTTATGTGTTTTACACTCATAGCAACGCCTCTTGCTCATCAAGGAGGTGCATGCTTCAACTTATGGGGGGAACTTCAGTACCACAAACACCATCCAACATCTACAATGCCATTTCCATTGGCCTTCAATGTAGCCTCAAGTTGAAAATTATATCACAGCCTCTGCATTATGCTCACAATCCAAGCCATCCAACTAGAAGCACGGGTTATATCAACCACTTCCTCTTCCTTCCTGCCCTTGGGAATCAATCTCAATGGACTTCCTCAATGGAATTCCAACAACCCAAAAGAATCATGATGCAATCTGGGTAGTGGTATTCCACTTTAGAAAAATGGCACTTTTCATCCCATGCACAAAGACTACTACAACAGTACAAACAATAGAACTCTACTTCCGACATGTCTGGCCGCATTTTGGCCTCCCAAGCACTATCATCTCAGAAAGAGACTCTCACTTACTCAACACATTTTGGAGGACAATATGGGCGCTATTGGGGTGCCACCTCAAGTTTTCTACTACATTCCATCCTCAAACTGATGTCCAAACAGAGGTTGTCAATAGGGTCTTGGTTCATGCTCTCCGAACTCACTTTGGGCACAACAAGCAATGGGACAATTACTTCCACATTCTACAGCATAGCTACAACAAGGCAACACATTTGTATACATGGTTTTCACCTTTTGAAGTCTGCTTGGCGTTCCAACAAAAATATCTAACCAAAATCCCACTCACTTGGGCTCCTCAAGGTACCTTCCATCAACAACAAGAACAACTCTCAGCACAACGGTTTCTCCAACAAATTGCACAATGCCACACTACAACACCATAAACACTTAAAGCAGCTCAAGAGCATGCCAAGAAATGCCATGAAAAACAAAGGACCTTCATGTACTTTCAACCGGAGGATCAAGTCTGGTTACACTTGGATAAGAAGCGCTTCAAAGGCCACCATCACAAGCTTATTCCAATAATATATGGCCCGTATACCATCCTTGAAAAGATTGGAGAAAATGCTTATAGGTTGGATCTACGACCACAACTGGAAATCCACAATATTATTAATGTAAATCACTTGAAGTTGTTTGAGTATCCCCTCTTGGAGGAACCAGTCACCATTACTCGTCCAATGGAAAAAAATTCAGATTTCCAACACCCATTGGCCAAAGACACTCTACTAGACACCCGGACCCGCTCTACAAGGCACTGGGCATACACTTCATATCTGGTAGCCCGCCAAGGCCAAACTCCAACTCAGGCAAAGTGGATCACAAATGAAGTATTGCATAGCAATTTTCCTCACCTTATCATGGAATTCGGTATGCTTTTAGATCTAAACAAGGAGGAATTGGGCCAAGGAGGCCACCTAGGAGAACGCCCACCTGGGGCACAAAATTCAGCCAACTAGGCTCGACTCATTTCTCATTTTTGATGATATTTAAATATGCATATGTAAATAAATGGTTCCCTCCATATATAAGGTGAAATAGGACTCAAATAAAATATTCTTATCTTTTCCTAAAGATATTATCTCACTTGGTTTTTGTTGTTTGAGTTTTACTTCACGTTTTTGTTGCATTTTCAAGGTTATCCAGTGCGCCTTTCTTCACTATTGCACCTTGGCTACTCCATTTGACATGCTTCCACACCTCAGAGAAAGATTAATCTGTTAGCAAGCCATTCTCTCAGGGGGAAAGTCCATTTTTGCAAGTTTTCTGAGGCAAACAAGAGGGTGCACCAACTTGGGTTTTGCACCCTTGTTGGTTTTCTCATTGTTGGGATGAAGGAAGTGCGCCCTCCTCTATGATTGCACTGAGATTCTCCATTTGATCCCTGAGAATCATAATGATATAGCCCCATCATCTTGTTTACTCTTAGTGTAATATCCCTCGACCAAACCCAATTGTAAATGTAATATAAATATACTTAAGTTGGTGAGTTGTTTTTACCTCATTTGGTAATGCACATCACATGGCATAGTGCATGCATGAACTACGCAGTAAAATGATGTAATATGGAAATTCCAGGATACTGCCCATAGTAACCAAGGTGCGTGCAGTATGGAGGACAACGAGCCTCATGTATATGATATGTGTTATAGGTTGGTGATCCGGTTATTATAATATGGGATGCTTATGTTTTGGTATTAGGCTAAAACGCCTAGATGTCAAGGGCCAATGTTCCTAATTTGTACATGACTCATGATTAATATAAAATACATCGTTGCATGCAGACTAACCACGATAAAAGAGATGGGGAACTGAACTTCACCAGTTAGGGAAAGGGAGGGCCAAAAGTCAAGGGAATATTATATTAATATTTCCTAAAGCGTAAAGTATGGATAATTATTTTATCCTAAGTTCTAAAGTTGGGAACAAGTGGACCAAAGTAACTTTCGATATGACAAATGTCAAGTTGGGGACATGCATTCATATCGTGGGGGGGCTTAACTCATTTGGGGGATTTTTCCACAGGACATCCGACCAAAGCCTGACCATCATTCTCACCATCACTTTTCATGAAGAGTTCACAGTGATTCCTTTACAGAATTAGTTATCCAGACAGTGAATTGATGATCATTTTCACTCATGCATTTTGTTATCCTTGAGACAACCATTTCACCATTTCGAAGTCTGTTCCAATAGCCATTTTGGTTGGTATACCTGGTTAGCTTGGAGTGGGATTGAAGAAGAGGGTTGTCAGTCCCATGAGAAATTCTTTGAGTGAGAGAATTGTTGGGGATTGATTCCAAGGGTGCTAAACTACATCTACAACGCTCTGAGACTTTCGATCGGGCCTGTTGCTGAAGCCTTGGAAGGGAAGTGGGGCAACCGAGGGACTGTTGAGCAGAGAAGGGGCACACTTCCTTGGGTGGGACAGGAATGTGGGGAATGAGAGGTTGTAGGCTGTTAGTTGAGTGAGCACCTGAGATAGAGTCTTTCCTGTTGTCCTTGAGCCTTAGCCTGGATAGGAACCCTTTACCCTAGGTGGAGTTCAGTCCCAGCTTGGGGATGACTCATTTTTGAGAGTGATGAACATTGTAGTCTATGGCTGGGAGGTTCGTGGACAGTCTGTATGTAGTTGGTGACAGTCTTTCTAAGATAAGCA
This sequence comes from Picea sitchensis, assembly GCA_010110895.2. NCBI lineage: Eukaryota > Viridiplantae > Streptophyta > Pinopsida > Pinales > Pinaceae > Picea > Picea sitchensis. Next base: position 37,987 of record SNQJ01S0012222.1, on the reverse strand, counting down.
CCAATTGTATGATAAAATGATATGTTGCTTTGTTATTTATATCCCTATGTTACGATTTATCATATATGTGATTATAATTGCTTGAGTGTTTATGGGTAATTTCCTGTAAGTGTTACATACATGTAGTTATTGTTATTTCAATATAAAAGTCGTATGTTACAGAAAGTAAATTGTTGTTTATGTTTAAAGATTCCGCAAGAATGTTGTATGTATATGTTTTAGCTGCATGCACTTTAAAGATCAAATATAGGTGGCATAGCTCAGTTGACTAATGGGTATGTTACCATATGTTCCATAGTAAGGGAACAAAATCATTCCCTACAGTAGCATGTCCAAGCTTGTTAAGGATGGGAATGTTACCGACTAGTGTCAGAGCATGAGTGGTTGTTATGGAGTGGCGCACCTCAGCCTATGGTTAGCCGGTGGAACGTTACAAATTGGTATCAAAGCTTCAGTTCAACACTAAGCTTGGATGGGCCAGAGGGGTTCAGTTGAAGTGAATATTCACAGAAAAGTAACTTCGAAGTGACCAGAATTGGAGTCATGGAGTGTCCATGGAAAAGGTTGGCGTACTAGCGCGTGTGGTAATTTTTCGCACTGCGCGGGAAAACGTTGGTGTGCCAATGTGCACAGTAAATTGTGGGGTTGCGTGAAATATTATTATATGTAGATTCATGCACTGAATTAGCCTTGCGCGGTGAGCACACGCATAGTAAGGTGCACATGGGGTGCATAAGTATTGCTTAACGCATAGGAGTTTGGTTGGTATGCGCATAAGTATGACTATAAGTTGTTTCAAGACAGTGTGTTCAATAGTGTGTGTAGATAATTGGGTGTGATGGAATATATTGAACTTGACATGGTGCATGCATAGGAAAAAATGCATGTGGAATATCAATGTGCAGTATTGAAACTGTGCACAGTGGATATTGGCGCACAACACAAGAGTAGTGCGCATAAGTAGTCGGTGCGACGAAGACGAAATGCACAGTATAATTAGGTGCGCGGAAAAGAATTTTACCTTGTGATATTTCTATGCACATTCAATATAAATGAACAGGTCAAAATTTAGTGCGCGTGAAGTCGCATGGAAGGAGATGAGTCTGAGTTTAAATTGCATAATAATAAAAAGAAAAAGAAAAAAACACACAACCGCATCAATGCATTAATTAAAAATAGTTCTGAGCTTTAATTTCCTCCGGTTTAGATAGATGAAAATAAAATATAAGACTACAAGAAAAACGTATTATAAAAGAGAACAAGATTCATAACATCACCAGATAGAAATTGTAATAAAACAGTCTAAAATCCATTTCTGCATTTATATAATCATAATAATCACAAAATTACAAAAGGGGGATGACAACAGTTAGCCTATTGAAAAAAGGGTCATTTAAGAACAGGCCTATCATCTCTGGTACTCTTTACCTCTGCTACCGGTTGTTCAAAATTCCCTGAGACATGATTATTTTAGTTGAAGACTTACTTCATCTTAGCGATCTCCACCATTAAAGAAGAGTCTAACCATACCGGTTGATTCTCTCCAACACTTTTGGTCGCTTCAGCCATAGATTCCTCCTTCTTCTGTCGCTTGCTCCTTTTCTTTTTAGCGGTTGGCCTATTGCTAACTAAATCCTTTATAGTGTGATTCAACCTGGCTTGCAATCGCAAGTCTATAGCCAGCTCTGTGTGGAACTTAGTTGCTAGAATGTGCGCAAGGACCCTTTCCTCCTTGCTCGCAGGAAAGTCTAGCATGTTTCTCGAATAACCAGTCTTACTCGATTTATCCTTGTCCATGTATCTCAGGTTGTGGATACCAAAATGTGTTTTTACGGAGAGCAGGAAGTTGAGCATTTTGCATATTACTTCGGTTATGGATACACAAATATCTTCATACTTGGGAGTGGTAATTATAGAACTTCATTTATGAAGCTCAGATGGATTATGTACAAGAGAATTGGGTTGCCATGCTTGGCCAATCCATTTCGAATGATTAGCTTTTGAGTTTGTTACATGGTGGTGTTCATCTAATGTCACATGGCTACAAAGTACCGAGCGAGTGAAGCAGGGTGATCTGACTATCCATCACCCACTCCATGATTGGTGGATTTGACATGTTGAGACATGTGATATCGCGTCTTGGCGAAAGTGGTTTCGACAAACCACCTTCTTGCACAAGTGTATCTCTAAAGGCACTTTGCGTCTGTGTTTTTGAGACTTGGGTCTTATCTAGAATTGTCATGGTGATAACACCAGGAAATCGAGAGAGATAACTCTGATGTGTATATAGGATCAAAAAGGTGCATATTCTCATGAATTGTTGAAATTTAGCCTGATAAGTTTCGATGGCTACATGTTTTGCAGAATTAACAACAACTCAATCAGATCAAACCAGCGTGGACTCCATAAGAATGGAAGAAGCACAGGGGAATTACAGTCATCAAAATGAGAGCAGAGGGGCGGATGTCCATTTGGGCATGGAAGGAACAAACACCAACGGACATGGAGAAGAAAGGAATGAAGATGTGAATATGGCTAAGACCATTACGAATTTGCAAAAGGATGTCCAAAGCCACAAAGCTGATAATGAAATTCTTATGAAAGACAAAGAGCAGCAGGATGACTTCAACATGAAGCTATTGGAGGGTTTGAACATAATAGAAAAGAAATCGGTTAAGGAGAGTTACTCAAGTAAATCTGGGAGTCACAAACCTTCAAAGGAGAAAGGAAAAGCAAAAAGGGCTAGTAGACATCACCATCATTCCCAAAGGCATTCCAATAAGAGAGAAGGCAACAACTCAAGTCTATCCCCTGTCAGAAGGTATAAAATATATGGGGTGGATGCGCTGTGAGGAGAAATGAACAAAATCAGACCTCCTACATTTGATGGTGAGCACAAGAAGGATGAAGATGCAGAAACATGGTTTCTAGGCATGAGGAAGTATTTTCAATTGCATAATTATTCTTCTCATGCAAAAGGTAGAATCGTTATCTATCAGCTCAAAGGAAAGGCCCCCATGTGGTGGGATCAACTTGTGCATGTGCAACACATTGTAGAGAAAAGTGTTACTTGGAGGGAATTCAAGAAGTATTTTGAGAAGAAGTACTTAACTAAGAGATACTATGACAAGAAAATGAAATATTTCTTTGAACTTAAGCTTGGAAGTATGGCCATAGATGAATATGAGAGAAGGTTTATGGAACTTCTGAAGTATGTCTCTTTCATCAAGGATGAGACAGTCAAGATTCAAAGGTATTTAATTGGATTGTCATCGTTCATTAGTGACAAAATACAGTATGATGATCCCAAGACATTAAAAGAGACCATAAGGATAGCTAAATGCCTATATGATCAACAGAAAGCAAGGCCAGCTTTCCAAAAGGCTTGGGAAGACAATAAGAAATTCAAGATGGATCAGAGGAAGAAAGGAGCTAAGCCACCATTCTTCAGAAATAATCCACAAGGGAAACAAACTCATAAAGAACCCAGAGCAATTGACACAGGGAGTCAAGGGCCAAGACAACCACCTATGCAATGTTGGGTTTGTAAAGGGGACCATAGGTTCAAAGATTGTCCTCACAGAGGTGAAAAATGTAGGGTTGTTCACAATGTACAATGAGCTGAGACAATAGAGGACATGGGCAGATATGTGCCAAGGATTTATGCAACACTGGACAATAAGCAAGTAGAGTATCAGTACCACATTATTGAAGTGAAAGGTATGATCAACTACCAAACCTTTTCTATTTTAATTGATTCAAGAGATAGTCATAGTTATATATACCCTAAGATGGTGGAAAGTTTGCAATTGCCAAGAAGAAAGAATGGGAAATCTTGGTTGGTGCAACTGGCTACAGGAGCTAGAAGAAAATTTAATGAGATTGTTAAGTCATGCCTCATAGACATGAATGGACTAAACACCAAGGCAGGTTTAAACATATTTCCTTTAGGTTCCTATGACTTTCTAATTGGGATGGATTGGTTGGACCAACATCACACTCTCTTAGATTGTCACAAAAAGACATTTACTTTCCTGGATGAATAAGGGAAACTAAGGAAGATACATGGAATTTCGAGGGTAGTAACCATTAGAGAAATTTCAGCATTACAGCTAAAGAAATGTTACAGAAAAGGATGTCAAATATTTGCGGCTCATTTGGTAGAGACACCTAAATATAAGGTGCCAAATTTGGAAGATTATGTTGTCTTGGAAGATTTTGAGGATGTGTTCAGGGAGGTACCTGGACTACCCCGAAGGAGAGACATATATTTCTCTATAAATTTGATGCCTGGAACAACACCAGTATCAAAGACTCCTTACAGAATGAGTACACCAGAATTGAAGGAGTTGCAAATGCAGCTTGAAGAACTTATGAAGAAGGGGTATATACGCCCAAGCGTGTCACCTTCGGGTGCCCCAGTATTTCTTGTGAGAAAGAAAGATGGAACACTAAGGTTGTGCATTGACTTCAGTTGAATAAAGTGATTGTTAAGAACAAGTATCCTCTACCAAGGATTGATGACCTCTTTAATCAATTCAAGGATGCAAAGATATTTTCAAAGATAGATCTCAAATCAGGATACCATCAAGTAAGAATTAAAGAAGAATATATTAGCAAGACCACCTTCAGGACAAGGTATGGTCATTATGAGTTCACAGTGGTACCATTTGGGTTGTCAAATGCACCAGTTGTTTTCATGTGCTTAATGAATGGTGTTTTCCGAGAGTATTTGGAAAAGTTTGTCATTGTATTTTTGGATGAAATTATTATATATTACAAGTTAGAGGAAGAGCATGAACATCATTTGAGGATGGTTTTTCAAGTATTAAGGGAACGTCAGTTATATGCCAAATTGAGAAAGTGCTCATTTTATCAGAAACAGATTCATTATTTGGGGCATATCATTTCAAAGGATGGGATGGGAGTGGATCCTGAGAAGATAGAGGCCATTAGAGAATGGTCATCACCAAAGAATGTGACAGAGGTGAGATCATTCATGGGTCTTGAAGGATTCTCAAAGATTGCACATCCAATCACTTCTTTGCAAAGAAAGGGAGTGAAGTTTTAGTGGACACTAGATTGTGAGAAAAGTTTCCAACACTTGAAACAATTATTGACAAGTCCTCCAATATTAAGGATCACAGACCTAGAAGAAGACTTCATCGTATGCACCGATGCATGTAATGGAGGACTTGGTGGAGTCCTCGGTCAAAATGGGTTTGTCATATGTTACAAATCAAGGAAGTTGAAGGATCATAAAAGAAACTATGCCACTAACGATTTGGAGTTGGCAGCTATAGTGCATGCCTTGAGGAAATGGAGACACTACCTCATGGGAAAGAGGTTTTAACTAAGAACAGACCATAATGGTCTGAAATATTTATTTGATCAGCTAAATCTAAATGCTAGACAAAGAAGATGGTTAGAATATCTAAGTGAATATGACTTTGATATAAAGCATATCAAGGGGAAAGAGAATAAAGTGGTTGATGCACTCAACAAGAAGGTGCATGAGTTACATGCTACAACCATTAACATGTACCAAAATGATGTTAAAAGAAAAATTATGGAGGCTGCAAATGTAGATCTGCAGTGCAGAAAATTGGTAGCAATGCTACAAAAGGGTAAGATGCTTCAGAAGGTGGATGGTTATAAGTTGGGAATAAATGTAATATTATTGCGCAAGAAAAGGATATTTTTTCCAAATGTCTAGGACTTGAAACGTATGATTTTGCAGGAAATGCATAATGTTCCTTATGCAGGGCACCTTGGATATCATAAAACCATCGCAGCGATCAAGAGCCATTACTTTTGGCTAGGTATAAAGAAAGAGATCACCGAGTACATCGCTAGATGTATGGAATGCCAGAAAGTGAAAGATGAGAATAGGCACCCAACAGGGTTGTTGCAACCTTTAACCATTCCTGAATGGAAGTGGGAAGTGGTGACAATGGATTTTATTACGGGATTTCCAAGAATAGGCAATCTGTATGATTCGATCATGGTGGTGGTGGACAAGCTTACAAAAGTTGTTCATTTTATTCCACTGAAAACTATGCACAAGGAAGCAGAGGTTACTGATATTTTCATGAAGGAAGTGGCACGATTGCACGGGATTCCTAAAACAATTGTGTCTGACAGAGACCCGAAATTCACCTCGAATTTCTAGAAAGGATTGTTCAAAGGATTCAAAATGAATCTGAACTTTAGTACAACTTATCATCCTGAGTCTGATGGACTGACAAAAAGGGTGAACAGGATGATAGAAGATATATTGAGAATGTATGTGATGGACAAACCATCGAAATGGGAAGAATACCTACACTTGGTATAATTCGCGTACAACAATGGGTATCAGGCATCATTGAAGATGAGCCCATTTGAATCACTTTACGACAAAAAGTGTAATACTCCAGTGAGTTGGGATAATCCGACTGATAGGATAGTAGTTGGGCCAGAGTTTCTCAGGGATATGGAGGACCAAATGACAAAAATTAAGCAAAATTTAAAATCTACCCAAGACAGCCAAAAAAGTTATGCCGATAAGAATAGAACCCACAGAGAATTCAAAGTGGGTGATCATGTTTTCCTGAAAGTGAAAGCTAACAGGAGTTCCCTGAAGTTGGGAAGATGTGCCAAGTTGGCAGCTAGATTTTGTGGGCATTTTGAAATCCTGGAGAGTATTGGTCCACTTGCTTATATCATTGCATTGCCTGCATCTATGTCTGTTCATAATGTCTTCCAGGTATCATCTCTAAATAAATATATACCCTATGTTAATCATGTTATTGATTGGAATGTGGTTCAGGTGGAGCAAGAAGGCTCTTTTCAAGTGCATCTGGTGTGCATTTTGGACTGGAAAGTCAAGTAGCTCTAGAACCGATCCATAGGGCATGTAAAGGTTCAATTGACCTGGTACGGTCCTGAGGATGCTACTTGGGAGAATGAAGATGCAATGTGGACAGAATACCCGCATCTTTTTGAAAATTTTTGAAAACACTGTTATATATGGGTGTATGATGCACTGAAGACAATGCATAAATAAGGGGAGGGTATTGTAATATCCCTCGACCGAACCCAACTGTAAATGTAATATAAATATGCTTAAGCTAGTGAGTTGTTTTGACTTCATTTGGTAATGCACGTCATGTGGCATAGTGCAGGCATGAGCTACGTAGTAAAATGATGTAATATGCACATTCTAGGATACTGCGGGTACTAACCAAGGTGTGTGCAATATGGAGGACAACAAGCCTCATGTATATGATATGTGTTATAGGCTAGTGAGCCTATTATTATAAGTTAGGATGATTATGTTTTGGTATTAGGCTGGAACACCTAGATGTCAAGGGCCAATGCGCCTACTTTGTACATGACTCATGATTAATATAAAATACATTGTTGCATGCAGACCAACCATGATAAAAGATATGGGGGACTAAACTTTACCAGTTAGGGAAAGGGAGGGCCAAAAGTCAAGGGAATATTATATTAATATTTCCTAAAGCGTAAAGTATGGATAATTATTTTATCCTAAGTTCTAAAGTTGGGGACAAGTGGACCAAAGTAACTTCCAATATGACAAGTGTCAAGTTGGGGATGTGCATTCATATCATGGGGGGACTTAGCTCATTTGGGGGATTTTTCCATGGGATTTTAGACTAGAGCCTGACCATCATTCTCACCATCACTTTTCACGAAGAGTTCACAGTGATTCCTTTACACACTCAATTATCTAGTCAATGAATCGATGACCATTTTCACTCATGCATTCTGTTATCCTTGAGATAGCCATTTCACCATTCCAGAGTCTGTTCCCATAGCCCTTTTTGGTTGGTGTACCTGGTTATCTTGGAGCGGGATTGAAGAAGCGAGTTTTCAGTCCCGTGAGAAATTTTCTAAGCGAGAGAATTGTTGGGGATTGATTCTGAGGGTGCTAAACTGCAGCTACAACGCTACGAGACTTTCATTTCGGCCTGTTGTTGAATCCCTGGAAGGGAAGTGGGGCAGTCAAGGGACTATTGAGTAGAGAAGGGGCACACTTCCTTGGGTGGGATAGCCATGTGGGGAAGGAGAGGCTGTAGGCTGTTAGTTGAGTGAGCACTTGAGACAGAGTCTTTCCTATTTTCCTTGAGCCTTAGCCTGGATAGGAACCCTTTACCCTAGGTAGATTTTAGTCCCAGCTCGGGGGTGACTCCCTGTTGACAGTGATGAACAATGTAGTCTATGGCTAGGAGGTTCGTGGATGGTCTGTACGCAGTTGGTGACAGTCTTTTTAAGATAAGTACCAATTGTATGATAAAATGATATGATGCTTTGTTATTTACATGCCTATGTTACGATTGATCATATATGTGATTATAATTGCTTGTTTGTTTATGGGTAATTTCTTGTAAGTGCTACATACCTGTAGTTACTGTTATTTCAATACAAAATTCGTATGTTACAGAAAGTAGATTGTTGTTTATGTTTAAATCTTCCACAAGAATGTTGTATGTATATGTTTTAGCTGCATGTAGTTTAAAGAGAAAATATAGGTGGCATAGCTCAGTTGACTATTGGGTATGTTACCGTATGTTCCATAGTAAGGGAATGAAATTGTTCCCTACAGTGGCATGTCCACGCCCGCTGGGAATGTTACCTACTGGTGTCAGAGCATGAGCGGTTTTTCTAGAGTGGCACACCCCAGCCTGTGGTTGGTCGAGGGAACGTTACACTCAGATAATCCCGGCATTGGATATCCATTAGTGGGTTACCCAAACCAATGATGTTCCCCTACTCAGAGTTGCACCCTTATTCAGTTTTTGGTCAACTACCGGAAAATGGTTTGTTTGGTAACCTTCCCCATTGGATCTCCTTCCTTGGAAGATCATATTTGGTACGGATCTGATCATGGATTGATTTTATTATCTAAATACATTCAAGATAATTGATCCAAAAAAATATTGGATTGTTGCAAATAATTTATGAGCAACAACATATAAGATTTGGAAATGCGTTTAAGAACATACAGATGATTTTGTGGGACTTGTTTCAGCCAAACCGTGAGGAATCAGAAGAAACGGTTAAAAACCCATCTCCAGAATGGACCCATTTAGCTTACCAATGGAAATTTTCCCAAACAAATGTATGATTTAAAAGATATTTGTGTCACTTTATGAGGAAAATATCAGGGGGGGGGGGATTATTAGTGATGTCGAGACTGTTCATTCATTGTATAAATATATGATAAAGTTCAGAGCCAACCAGATCCAGGAAATTGAGAGGATGATTTTTATCCTTTATTTTTTTTTATATTATTTCTTTTGTAAACTTTTTTTCTTTTCAAATGGAGTAACAGATGGTTGGAAGATTTGGTAGAATGTACAAGTATTTTCAAAGAAGAATATGGAATTCCAGGTTGCTTAATGGCTTTTGTCTTGTGAGTAAAATGGTTTTGTTTTCATTATAATATCTTCATATTCTTTGAGTAATTGATTATGCATTGATTTAAATTAGCTTTAGTCTGTTTTATCAATACATGGTTAATTGCTATCATTTATGTATTAATTTTTTCAATCTTTAAGAGTCTATTATCCCAAAAATTCATTTTGGACCTTATGATGAACTTATTATACTGAATCTTTATGGGATACAATTTACTCTTTGACTTTTTTCCTTTTGTAGATTGTGCAATGCTAATATTTTTTCTCATATAATTTCTTAATATGCAACTTTATTTGTATTGAAATAGCTTTAGACTGTTATGCATATAACTTTTCATGTTATGTTTTCATTTTTATGGTTCATTATATTTTGGTTCCTTTAATATCTGTGGTTGATCATCTATTCAAGTATTTTGAGTTTACATCTGATACTACATAGTTGGTAACACCATTTATTGAGGATTGGAATTTCTCATTTTTCGTTATTTGGACATTCTAAAGTCAAATGATGTATAACTGTTTGTCTTTCTTTCATCATAAACTCATTCCAGAATATAAAAGACTTATTTGAGCTTCTTCATGAAGTATCATGCTTTCCTTTGTCATAGGTTTACACTTAACATAGGTTAAGAGGAGGTTATACAAATACAATGAGACGAATCTAGCTTAATACTTCTCATCAACGTCAAGTTAGTTAGTTTATATTTTATTTAATTTGTTTATTTATGAATGAATAATGATTGCATCATTTAAACGTTAAATGCTTTGACCATTATTGTTTTATTATTTACAATCTTATTGAATCATTGTTTATTAGTTTGGTAATTAGAGTACTAGAATAATTTTGTTTATTTTTAATCTAGTTTATATCCATTATCTTAAAACAATTATTTTCACAAGGCTTTGCTTAAACCTTGTAAATTGTATATTACCTTTGTACATGAACACTGTTAGTTAAATATTTGTAATTAAATCATTGATTGTTAGAGTTGTATCTTTAGTTAGTTCACATCTTTTAAATTGTTTTAGGATCTTAGTTGGCTAACAGAGCCATAAAACCTGCCAGGGTAGATTATACCAAACGGCTTGGGTTAAGTAGACAACCATGGACCAGATATACCCTTCTAATTGACATTGTGTCACAAACACCCGTAAACAATTGGCGCTAGAAGGAGGGTCGAGGTAAATTTAATGATTAAATGTTTTACCCCTCAGCCTGTCATAATTCGAGATTTATAAATTCTTCTTCCGTGCCATCATGAAATTCACTAGAAGGCATGCCAGACTAACAAGATGGCCTTGCAGGAGTCTTTGTTTTGAATGTATTTAATTCCCCATGGATTCCCAAATCACTGTGTTGGAACATATTTTCCACTTCTCATTACCTAATATTCCCAACAAGATAGTATCTTGCTTGTCCAAACTCACCTTTGATGGTGGGGGGGGGATGTATCTCCAAAAAACCATCTTAACAAGTTTTAGTCTAAATGCATCAAGTATGATATATCTGATTTAAAGGCTTTATGTAGATTGTTCATTTTTACTTTTAGGGGTTGGATTAAACATTGGTTTGAGTCTTTTCCAACATATCACATTATTGATTGGTTTCAATTTGTAGATGAATTTTTAGATGATTTTGAAATCTATGATTACAATCAATTATGTGAAGAATTTTAGGCTTTACTAATCAATGACAATTCAGATCCAGAGGTATTTTTAACAAGAATCCATCATGTTCTTTGTAACTTTAATCTTGATGACATGTCATTTGTACTAAATCTCCCATGTGATGCTTGCACCCCTTTCATCCAGTCATATTCAGTCGTGAATGATGAATAAGTTACAAATCCTATCACTCAGTTGCGAGAAGAATTTTGTTTGCAGGATGAGAGGAATCCATCTGAAAATTTTGAACAAGCAAGGGAGGTAGAATCTATTGAAAAGGTTCTTACTGACAAACAAACTAGTTTTTCCTCTTAAGCATTGTATATTCAATCCTCGACCATCATGGAAGAATATTTGATGTTGGGTGAAGGTGAATGTCCATATTCTTCTAACTCTTTCTCTAATCAATACTTAAGTTCAATTATTTAAGCACACTTACGTGATGAAAATTATCTTAATCATTTTAACATTCCTATGAAACTGATTAGAGATGTAAATCTGCAATTTGAAGAAGAAACCATAAACATTCATCCACAAATCATACCTTATCCACAAGAAAGATTAGATGTTTGTCATGAAAGTTTTGAATTGTCTATCATACATGAGGAAAATTTAGATGATCATATTATGTTGAAGGATTCATCACCAAAACAGAGTGAAATTTTTAAGGAAAGTGAAGAGGAATGTCTTGAGAATACCGTTGTTAAATATCATAGCTCAAGAGATTCTTTTGTTGTGCTCATTTTTTATTCCTTTTACTCTTTATATCTCGATCTCTTCTTAGATTCTGGTGGACATGATACTTTACCCACGATATCTTACTCTTTTCCATCATAATCAAATCTTTTTGATATGCCAAGATTTGGTGAAACTAATTTCAAACATAACATTTATGAAGTCAGATTTTATGCTCTTTCACTTTCATCACTTGCATTGAAAAAAGACATGTTGCCAGATAATTTTACACGATTTAGTTTTGAAAAATACAATGCACTCATTCTCATGGAGATCAAATATTCTACATTGCATATTCATTCTTTGGTTATTTTGAATTTTAATGATTATGATTCTCGTTTTGAAATGATCCATCTCAACAAAGGAAGTGTTCAAACCAATAATCTAATTGATGTCGTGAATACTCTTAGGATGTGTTCCCCATTAACAGATCTAGTTCATCAAAGTCATAGTTTGCATCCTAATTTTTATGACATGATCTTAGAATGGATTGAATATTTGTATCTAAAAAATATTCATAATAAAGATAAAGTTCGGGTTGCTTTGTTTCTACCTAAATATCTTGGAATTAAACATGACATGATTTTTTTAGATCCTCCATGTGAAGAAATTCAATTCCTTTCTTTTTTCGTTTCTCAATTGTCTTGATTAAGTATTTCTTTTTCAAAAAATGGCAGCATCATGCAATGATTTCAGATATTATGAAGAATTCATAAAGAGATTAGGGGTTTTATATTAGTTTTACCCTAACAAAAATAGCTTACCACTGCACATAATTTTTTTTTGTTTGTTAGTTTGTCCGTCACTTGTGGAACTAACTTGTGACTGAGAAACCATGACTCAGGGGCATCTAAGCCATCAAAATCACCCAGAGATCACACCCAGTCTGAGCCACACCAACACTTAACATGGATGGATTTTTTGTCCCTACAAGTTTCGAACCGGTGACTTTAACATCACGAAGTGCCTTAAAAACACAATCCATCATCGACTGTCTTACACCTCAGGGACTACCACTGCAAATAATTGCAATCATCCTAGTTAAGGATTTTTCTGTGACTTTTAATAATCTTGGTCAAAATGATGTATCATGAAGAAAATAACCTTCCTATATGTGAAAATTGTTGGTCGTTCTTCATATGAGATATTCTCAATATTCAATGTATTATTACAATAATGAGTGTTCCATATATAGAAAACATAAGGTGACCATCCATGAAAGGATGCAACCCTTGAATAATCAATAACTATTTGTTATTATGATTTACTTATTATATACTATATTTAATAATCAATAATAATTATATTATTAATTATTATCTTTAGAGAATGTCTTCCTGATGTTATCAAAATATCAACACTCCCTCTCAACGAGGGAGACATTCTGCAACATGCCACTCTTGTCTTTGAGTATACAAACTTCACCCTAGACTCATGACACTTGTCTGTCTGTCTTGGGATACATCTCTCTCCCACCTGAACCAAGGAGAAAATCCTTCTGCGATTCTCCCTATGAGCCAATTAACTCTCTCTAAGATTAGGCTCACTTTGGGTCCACATGTAATAGCATATAGCATCTTGAGTCTTTATCATTCCTTGTCAAATCACCATGACTAGGACAAAGACTACACCAGGATCTTTCACCACAAGCATACGCCTATGAGTGAATGTCATCTTGATGCTAACTGACACATGGAAGGCACTTCAAGCACCTCGAGTCCATATTATTCCTTGTCATGATCAAGGAAGGACTACATCTGGGCCCATTTATCACAAGTGCACCTTTGTGATAAATGTATCCTATCTCCCTTGGTTTGCAGCCCAATGTAGGAGAAGTTATGCCCGATGTTGAAACATCAACACTCCCTCTTAGCTAGGGAGGTATCTTTCCATACTAGTACACAACTATTGTCCATAGACACGCAGTCTCCGCCAGTGGTAAAAAACCACCATAGTAGTAACAAATTTGTCACACATGGAACTCCTAGGTGGACTTCTAGAGGCTACTCCCTCTAGGAACACTTAGGGTCAACTCCCCATAGTGTGAGACATCAAGGGTCAACTCCATTGACATGTCCTCGTGTTCTCTGAACATGGGACGATGGGATATAAGCCCAAATGCACTTATTCCTTATTGAATAAGTGTTCCACTTATCCTTTCTTGGATAAGTATCCTCACGGATCAACTCAACTCAATTCACAGAGGAGTACGATCTGGAGAAAGTTTGTCACTTCTGCTTATGTTCATCTGGATCACTCCACACAAAATAATCGCGTTGATTATTTCCTTTAGAAAATAATGCCTTTCCTCTTCTTCTTTCAAACTTATGGAAACATACATTCGAAACCGAGTGACAACTTGAAGAATTACTATACTTCATAAAGTGTGTTTCACATATTAATTCATGAACTTCATCGAGAGATATCACTTTTTCATTGCTACCATACAGAACAAGATTTTGTGTGTTGTCACATCTCAAATTTCAAATGGATTAAGGACATGGATGCATGTAGGTGCAACAAACATCTCTGTATTCTCTACCTAAAGTGAAGAAACTGGATAGGATGATGTGGTCGACCTCGTTCACTCATTCTCATGGTAGAATTCCACATAAAATTATCGACTTCTTCCTCTTATCTGATATGTGTATAATCTATTTCTAATTTATAACGAATACTCAATCGAGTGTTCTAGTTCAGGTAAAGTCGATGTAACAGATCAAGTAAACAATTTGATTGCACTTGTGACTACTTCTCACTCATTTGTGGATAGAGTAGCATCCATAGATTTGAATATCAATCCTCATACAAACATCTAGGATCGCATTTATTTTCCTGAAACCTCACTAGATGTAAATCAAGTAGAGAAATATCCCATTCCGCTTCACTTCCATGGTGAACAGAATTATTTCACTTCCATTGCAGATTACAGATGTTTAAAATTATTTCTCTCTTGGATTTTGAAGCAATGCAGGTTGATATGTGTTCAGTGGATTACAGGTGATCTCTTGAACATCGTCTTCCTGTAGTGCATGAATATGGGATGGAACCTATTGAATGGATTCACCATGCATGCGGGGACTGGGAAGATCCACAACCGAGTCTTTTATGGAGATTTCACGCAATATATTATGATGGGAGAAATTGTAGGAGCTAACCCGGTGCACGTAGTTATTATGCATGTCTAGCCTTTTGTGCCCATCATGAGTGTTTTCTGTCCACGCGTCCCCAGTTCATTTACCTGGGAAATTGACGCTCCTCCTCCTGCTCATCTATTTAGGAAGAAACCTCCTCTCCGTTCCATCACAAGCACATAATATTCCTTTCATCTGCAATATTTTCTTTTGGTTTTCATTATAATATTGTTGTCCAAGCTAACTTCCATTGCGCCATTGCGCCTTGACCCATATCGAGTTTCAATACCACTTGTGCTCTTTTCCAACAATATGTAGAGTATTTCAACCTTACCATCGTCTATTCAAGGTAGGAGATTGTTTGGAGATTGTAAGAAATTGCACTCAACCACTCCCATCAGCCTGTCAATGGAGATTCTAGAGAGATTGACAACAGTTACTTTGTACCGAAGGCGATTTTTTATTCGAGTTTAGCCATGCTAGTTTCACCTCAAGCTTAGTCATCATCCTCACGGTGTTTCTTTGTTCCATCTGATGCATGTTGGGCATGAGTGCCACGATACCTTGTATACTTCTCTGCAGACAATGGCTAGTTGTGTTTGAGCCAAGAATGAGTGTTGGTGTCAAAGGAATTAAAGGTAGAACCTGCAGGGAAATCCATATAAAATAACTACCCATCACAGTTTACTGCACAACCAGCTCCCCTCTAGCAAGCATGGATTGCCCCATTTTTCTGGGCCCTCCCATGAGGGAGACAACCCAATCCTGCTCTGATACCATGTTGGTTGTTCTTCATATGAGATATGATCGATATTCAATGTATTATTACAATAATGAGTGTTCCATATATAGGGAACATAAGGTGACCATCCATGAAAGGATGCATCCCTTGAATAATCAATAACTATTTATTATTATGATTTAC
>SNQJ01S0012221.1:125419-136692 GCA_010110895.2 Picea sitchensis | reverse complement strand
TGACAAGTGTAACCTTCTTCAGGAAAAAGTCCTTAATGAAGAGTTTGATCTTCCATCATCATGACATAATCATAATATCATCTCGATAACCAAAAATGTGGATAACAGTTAGATCTAATATTCATTCATCTTTAACACAAGTAAAGCACTAAGAATCAATAGATCTATATATCATACATACTAATCCAAGCACTGAGATGATTCATAACATAAACAACACAACACAAAGAAAACCAAAGACACAAGATATACGTGGTTCACCCTAGTGTGGGGCTACGTCCACCAACTGCTTCGTCTTCTTTATTATTCTTCAATATCTTACATTCAGTGACTCATGTGCACTAAGCCACTGAGTCGAGATTTGCATAGGAAAAGATATCTGTGTATTGAGCACCAGATCCTCCTTCCAAATAGGTCAAGGCACAGAGCCAACTCTCTATCAAGCAAAAAACCTTAACACACATACATTCCTTGTCACAAATCCATTCAAGCTACTTGCACTTAGCTCCACAAGATTTTTACTACTTTCTACAATACATTCTTACTTATTTATACTTTTTACAATAAATCCTAATCATGGGTAAACCCCATGGGTCGACATCCCATAACCCATTACAAAAACCCTAGAAAACTTCTTACTAGGTCCACATAACCCGTAAAATCGGTGAGATCTGTGATTGCAGCTCTTCCTGGGTGCTCTATCTTCAACCATCCTGTTGAAGTCCAAAAGTGGTCCAAGCCTGACCAAGGTTTCCTCAAAAATTGGTCGAGGGCCAACATACCCACAACTATCACCTGTGACTCATCCCGATTCACTCAGTTCTGGTCAGTGTTGCTTCAAAGGCCTCGAGCTTTGCTCGAGATGCATCAACTTGATGCTTTTCCTAAGCCTCCTTCTCATTGAGATCCTGGATCATTTTCTCTGTAACAGTCCCTTCCAGGCGTTGTTCTACTATTGCAACCATTTGGTCCAATTGTGATCCTTATCCTTCAATCTCTTCAAACACCTTGCAGACTTCATCCTGCACAGGTTGTATCTTCTACGTGACTTCCATTACTCTTCCCTAGATGGCAATAATATGTTGATGTACTATGCATTGCTCCTGGGATATTTTGCATTCTCTCAACTGCAATGAGTAGCTTCATCTACGCCTGCATGAAGAAGGCCTACTTTTTCACCTCCTGTAACTGCGCTTCTAGTTTTCTTAGCTCTGGATATTCTACAAGGCATTCATATGTCTACGTGCTTCTATCTCTCAACTATTTGCACTCTGAGGTGAGGGATCTGATCCTTCCTACTGTGTTCTTAGCAGTTTCCTCCCTCTAGTCGCACACCTCCTGCGGGGTGCTCGACACTTCTTGAGCCTCCAAATCTGTTATCCTGGCTTGGAGCTGCTGGATGGTCTTAAAAAGATTCACCACTTGAGCCTTGACCGACTCTTGTTCCTCTTATGCCAATCCTGACACAGAATGATAGGATTTACTCACTACCTCTTTTACTACGACCCGTTCTGTGAGAAACTGCTAATTTTCTCTTTGTAGTTGGTATTTTTCCTCAAGCATCGCTTGGAAATCTTCCCTCTAACTTTCATAGGCGGACACACTATACTACGCTATGCATAGTTGTTCTAGGGCTTCATATTTCTCTTGTTTCAAGGCTTCTGTAGCCTTCTCATTCTCTTCCTGGACTTTCTGAAGTCAAGATTTTGTCGCATCTGCCAGTCTTCTCAATTGGGCTGGTTCATACCCCAATTATGCAATCTGTGATGAGGAAGGTGCAGTAGGTACTACATGGACCAAAAATATAGCTTGTTGTATTTCCTTTAATTCCTTCTCGATTCTTCCATATAGCTTGTCCTGTTTTTCTCCATATATCTACAAGATATCCTCATAAGAGTCCTCCATACCTCCATGGACCAAACTGATGTCGTCCTCCATGAGCGTGGCCTCTAACCGGGGCTTACTGGTGTGCGTCTTCTTTCTTGCTGAATGTTTATGTGGGGAAACCTTCCTCTTCTGCGGTGTGACTGTTCTATTAGGGGGATCTTCAGGCAATGTAGATTTTCCTCCTCCTTTCTCATCCCCTCCTCCTTTTCGATATGCTTCATCTCCTCCTCCTCCTAGTGAGATAAATCCTATTTATTCAAAGGCATTGTCCTCCTCATCGGTCTCTACATCCTAGAATTCTTCCTTCTTCTTCTTCTTATTCGTCCCACTGGACTGTCCGTCATGCTCGACTCAGGTAACCATGGGGCTCCCTATCGTGTCAGTGTCAGAGAGTTCAATATCTGCAACGGGTACAAGGAATTCCTCTGTCCACTCTTTCATGATCTACTCCATGTCTTCATATGTCATCTTGTGATATGACCGTAACTCTTCCTTGCTCTCATCTCTGCATGCAGTGATATAGATAAAATGTGGATCTACGTAGAACTTGGCTATTGGTCTATACTAGTGTAGGGTGTGTGGTGTCATTCATGGAAATGACTCAATGGAAACCTTCAGTTGTTGATAGTATGCATGAAACATGACATTGGACTGCCACTGTTTCATCATGTCGTTGGCGTACCACAAGGTAGAAAACCTAGCGGCCAACAACTGCAATGGTTCGATCTTTGGAAAGGTGTCTCCTTCAGGCATTTTCCAAGTGACAAATGCAATCAAAATGACCAGCCAACTAAAGTGGAATTCGTATCTGAAATCCTGAGCTTCGCGATAGTCCTTCTCCAGTTCATTGATGAGGTGGCTCGCCCATTTTTTTTTTTTTTGTTAGTTTTTTCATGACATGTGGGACTAACCTATGGCTAAGAAATCGTGACTCAGAGGAATATAAGCCATCAAAATCACCCGAGGATTGCACTCAACCTGAGCCACACCAACAAAGTGCCTTAACAACACACTCTGTCACCGACTATCCTACACCTCGGGGATTGTAGCTCGCCCAATTCATCTACATGCCCTCCACACATTTTCCTGCGAGGTCCACCATGAACATGGTGACCTGTGTGGGGCAGTTCTTTCTGATGAGCTTGCCAGCTATGAGTTGGTAAGCGAGGTGCATTGCGTTATCCTGGATAGAGGCTACCTTGTAACCTCTCTTTCATTTTTTGAATTCACCATAAGCTTCCTTTATGCACTGTACCAGGGAGCATTCTGAGGCCTTCCTTGGATAAAATTGTTGAGGGTCAGGTCCTTTCATGCTTAATCCTGTAATCTAGTGGATCAACGCCAGATCCGGTCTAGCCACAGGTATCCTCCATGATAACATGACAAGAGTATTTTAATGCAAGCGTTAACCTCCTGGTGGCGGCCAAAATGGGGAATCTTCATCACATTTAGTACGGTGGACCGCGCCAGTCCCTTAATCCATGGCTAGGAGACAAGGCGATGATTCTTCCCAGTTTAATTCTCTAGATAGCGGTGGGGTGCTAGCATAGCATAGTTCTTTTTGTCTCCTAGATTGAAGTCATTGTTCTTCAGCAACAGGATCTGTCCTAATTGGCTCCTGACTACGCATATTTCCTTCAGAATGTACGTGGTGAACATAGTGTACTCATAATCTCGTGGGATGCTGTCGTGGTTAACTGCTCCAGCCAAAGGTGGAATGTACTTTGGTAGGATCGATGGGATATAATTCGCATTATCCAGATCACCTCGATGTTGACTTCATTGCTCAGTCACAGGGTTAACATAGCCAAAACAACGTCTAGTCGAAGGGGAAGCCGACAATCCCCTAGTCGACGATGCCTGGAAACCTTCAGATAAATGTCTATCGACCATTATCTTCTTAAGGACCTCCTCGAAAAGATTCTCTAATTCAGTAGATTTGCTCGACATTCTCAGTTTTAAACAGATGGTTTGGGGTAGGCGAATGGATAGGAGGGGTAGAAAATGAATGGCGAGGTCTAGTTTATGATAACACAGTTAGACACACAGCCAATTTTGTTCTTGTCTTAGTTAATCACGGGTAGAAAAAAGTGGTCTCGGTGCAGCGACCAACGGGTTAAAAAATCGGGGAACCGTAACAGATTCTTCCAATGGCCAGGAATGCTTCCATCAATGTGAATCTATCCGTTATAACATTGTCTCAACATATAAGAGCGATCGATTCGCCCATAAATGTGTTTTCTAACCATTCTAGAGTGTCGTTCTGACGGTCGAGGTACCTCCAACGGTCATATAGCTTCGTCAGGGCAAAGTCCCATTCTACATAGTCCTGCTATTCTAGCGAGGTTCAAACCCTGATAACTTGCCTCCTACAAGGTTCGAGTCTACGAAGTCTTCCATCTGTTTTTTGTAGCTTCTTGTATCTTTTCCAACTTATCTTTCTTCTTATTGATATTCCTTTCCTTCTTTCATGTGATTCGAGTCTCTCTAACTTGTTCTGGAATCCTCTTTCCATTCTTATTCTTATCTTCCTTTAGCGCAGTGGATTCACACTGTTGATGTTCCTTCATAGGGTCTGAAGTTAATATCCCTTCTCTTAATGCTTCCTGGGTGGGTATTCTTTTTTCTTGCATAGATAGGTCCTTCAAACCTTCTTGCATTCTTTTAATCTTGATAGCTAATTCTCTTGCCTTCTGTTGCTTCGACTTATCCTCTCGTTCTTCTATTAGTCGATCTATTTTTCTAGCTATGAAATCCCTTAGTTCTTGCCTTTTCTTTTATGTAGCTTCTTCCTCTGCTTTCCTTCTGATCTAATCCTTATCAATCCAAGTCCTACCTAACAAAAGTGGGAAAGGGGCGTTGTTCTCAACAAACTTAATGACTTCAAATTCCTCTTCAGTCGATGTTCCATCAATAGTAGCAGGTACATTAGTAACTCTTACACATAAGGTTATCATATTTCCCTTAAACAAGCCTATCCTTCCCAATGAAGGTACCACAATAGAATTTCCAAAAATTTCGTAAGTGTCTTCTGTCATAATATTCACTTGTGTTTCTTCATCCAAGACACAATCTATGTTGAAGTCTTCTATTCTTGTACTTATGCATTGTTTTTCTTTCAGGATCTCTGGTAAACTGACATATTTGTGAGCATCCATCGTTTCTTTCAATTGTAATAACATAGTCTGAGCTTTCTTTGATACTTTCTCTTTATGATTATCTAACATGCCCTTAGTCTCTTGAATTCCTTCATAGTTTTCTTGTCTCATGTTCATTTGTTCAACTTTAACAATCATCCTTGGACAATTCTCAACCTCATGACCAATAATTTTACAACAAATACAAATAGGACCTGCGCCAGGGCATTCCTTAGCAAGATGTCCCAGTCTTATGTAGTTATAACACAATGTCAATCCTCTTTTTCTCTTGTATGTTCCCCAACCTTTTCTGTACTGTGCACTAGGATCACAGTGCTGGACCTGGAATATGCAAAAAATCTTTCTAGGTTCCTGCATCCACTTATTAGTCCAACAATTCTTTCTATGCATAGGAATAACATATATTTCTTCATTTCTATTAACTTTATTCAGATCAACTCTTTCTTGCAACTGCGCCCTAGACTTTAGACTAGGACAATACCTGTTAAACATACTTAAATTCATGCTTTCAAAACAAAAAATTTCACTTTTCTTTCTCTTATCAAAGCACAAAGCTTTACCTCTTTTCATATCTTACCTCTTTTCTTCAGATCAGATTTATTTCTTAGCATAGAGCTTCGCAATTCAGGTAGAGTACTGTGCACTTCAGAAAAATATCTATGTACAAAGTTTCTCTTTTCTTTACTTAAGTTCCCAAAAATCACAGTTTCAGGTCCTGACAACAGAACCATTTGTTGGCACAGGGGCAGACCCAAGGTTCAACGCACCAACAAAACCCTAACTACCGGACCTTTCAGCAACACATGTGAAGTAGACGAAGTCTCCCCTGAGGTAGAAGCAGGGGGGGTTACAGGATGCATGTGTATGTAACCGATATGGGACACAAATATGTGATAACAACACTTAGTAGAGTACTCTAGTAACACTTAGATAGAAAGATGCATTAGTTCATTAGCTTTATTAACATCGCTAAACATTCCCAAAGATAGATTGGCGCAATAACAATAAATATTAAGCACTTCAACCACTTAGCACACAACACTGAGTTAGATATAACATTCATTCATCTTTAACACAAGTAAATCACTAAGCATCAACAGATCTATATATCATACATACTAATCCAAGCACTGAGTAGATTCATAACATAAACAACACAACACAAAGCAAACCAAAGACACAAGATATACGTGGTTCACCCCAGTGTGGGGCTACGCCCACCAACTGCTTCGTCTTCTTTATTATTATTCAATATCTTACATTCAATGACTCATGTGCACTAAGACACAGAGTCAAGCTTCACATAGGACATGAGATGTGTGCACTGAGCACCAAATCCTACTTCCAACTAGGTCAAGGCACAGAGCCAACTCTTTATCAAGAATAAAGCCTTAACACACAGACATTCCTTGGCACAAAGCCGTTCAAGCTACTTGCACTTAGCTCCATAAGATTCTTACAAATTTCTACAATACATTCTTACTTATTTATACTTTTTACAATAAGACCTAATCATGGTTAAACCCCATGGGCCAACATCCCATAACCCATTACAAAAACCCTAGAAAACCCCTTACTAGGTCCACATAGCCTGCAAAATTGGTGATATATGTTATCTCAGTTCTTCTTGGGTGCTCCATCTTTGACCAACCCATCGAAGTCCAAAAGTGGTCCAAGCCTGACCAAGGTTTCCTCAAAACTTGGTCAAGGGCCAACAATGTGGTAAACACATCAATGGATGTGTGAAGCAACTCCTAGAAAGGGTGCATGGAGGAATTTTGTGGATGGATAGGTCAGTGCCTATCAATGTGGATTTGATCGCAGCCATCACTGGGCTACCCATAGATGGGGAGAATCCAGAGCAGTAAATAGAGGATAAAACTAAAGAAAAATCCATCTCCAACGAAATCAAGGAAAAGTATGGCACAAAGAGAGGAAATAGGGGAATCAGGATCAGTGACATAAATGATCCTGCAATGATTATTTCTACAAGGTTGCTAGGGTGAAAGTTAATGTGCAAGTGCATAAAGGAGGAAGTACCCGTAAGAGTGGTATAAATTGTAGCACAATGCATGAAGGGGAGCTCGATGAGCTGAGCCCCTTATCTGCTTAATTCTTTCTTGGAGGATTGCAAGGACACACATGATTGGGGCTCTGAGTTCCACTACTCATGGTTACTCATCCTCATTGCACTTGTAGGATGGAAAGAACGAACATATAGTATGTTCCATCAGAGAATAGGAAACTGTGGTGTAACCCGCTACATGTCTTTTAGAAACACAACAAACCCAAAGGTGAAGAAAATAAGCAATGATGTATTCTCTCTATACTTGTCGGAGATCCATAACCAATTAATTGACACATTGAGGATTTCCCCACAGATTGTCTAGGATTTTGGACATATAACAAATTTTCAAGCATCACACCATAGCATGTGTTTGCAGGAGAAGAGGGATCTAGCCAAGGAGTGGATACAACTGAGCTATTGTGTGATT
Organism: Picea sitchensis; assembly: GCA_010110895.2. Classification (NCBI taxonomy): domain Eukaryota; kingdom Viridiplantae; phylum Streptophyta; class Pinopsida; order Pinales; family Pinaceae; genus Picea; species Picea sitchensis. The sequence goes on along the minus strand of SNQJ01S0012221.1, from coordinate 129,152 downwards.
ACGTCGAACATATAGATGGAGGTCAAGGATTGACCCGAGGAATGGAAAGTCCCAGTAATCCCAAAAATAGTTCCAACAGTACAAACTCAGACGCAGGATAGAACAGTCCCCGCGCAGCAGACAAGCAGAAATGGCTCCAATAAGAAGAAGAAGACAATACAAGGTCCAGTGGGGGCAAGCAACCCCATACAAAAGAAAATCAGGACACAAAATAAATCTCAACGTGGTTCTACACGTGATCTACTACGCACAGAGTAGGCACCAAGAGGAACATCTGAACATGTGCACACAAAAGAAGTACAAATGGAGACACATCATATACCTATGGAGGAATAATTTGGGTAGGATACAAGCATGGATACACAGATTCCAGAGGCATCTGAGCCATCATACACCCAAAATAAGATAATAGGGGAAAAGGAAAGTGGCTCCAGAAAGAAGGTGAAGGCCCACAAAACACCAATGCACACATCGCTGATAGTAGATGATGTGGAACTGGTAGCCACAACAGTCGAAGATCGACTATCAAAGGTGTGGAAGAATGCAAAGAAGAATAGGGCTTCAATTTTTTAGCAGGTGCGTGAGGTAAAGACTGCGCTGGAGAAATTAAAAATCAGAGCAGAGAAGCAACCGAAAGACACACTAGCGAAGACTATGGAAGGTGTGCCAACATAAGAAACAATTCAGATCATGACGCAGAGGAGGGTAAAATTTATCATAACACCTGAGATGTTGTTCATCGACGAGGAGACAATACAGAAGCCCCTAAAGGACATTGAGACAATGAACTTGGAATTTCCCAAGATCTCAACAAAGGCGTTGTATAAATTACAGATTAATGTCACACAAGAAATTCGTTCCAGGGAAAGGTCTGATGCGACAAACCTATAGATAACGCAGGAGGAAAATATCACACTGAAGGAAGTAATCAACCAAGAAGGAAAGAAAAAGAATATTGTGCAAAAAAAAGTAGATGAGATGGAGAAGTACATTGGTGTAGTATTTCAAACCATCCCAGACAACACAGAGTTAGAGGGAGTATCTATTGGAGAAAAGATGAGGAAAATAGTGCAAGACTTGGAGCAGTACAAGGACTAGATAAATGAGTTGGAGGAGTGCATAGTACCCACTACTCCTCTAGAAGTTAGAGTGCAACAAGAGTAATATGCAACAACATCTGCAGAAATAATAACGCAGGCGATACAAAGAATAACAAATTTGTTGGAGAAGAGCGCCCAACTGTGGACACAACTCTTAGAAGATGGGAGCTTGCAAGACTTGCAAGTAAGGGAAGATAAGCTACATGCAATAATGGCAGATATAAAACAACATCAAAAGCCAATGTCACTGCTCGAGAAAATCAACATTACGACAGAAATGAAGAGCCTACAAGGAGAGGAGAAAGCAGTGCAGGAACAAAAAATAGAAAGATAGGATCAGTTAGAGCCCATGCAAGAAAAGGTGGAGCAGTTGGTCGCAGAGATCTACGCAGTGAAACTTCACATTGAACATATAGACTTGGATGGGGGAGAAATATTGATACCTCCAGTAACCATGTAGATGGTGGAAGCCGTGACGAAGAAGAGAAACTAGGTTAAGGAGCAATGCCATCATATAGTAGAGATGTATGAAGCACTATCACATGTAGTAAAAGATGTAGGAGTCTGTGAATGACTCGAGACAAGTCATAATTTCAGTGTTGGGGTGCTATTGGTGTAGGCCAATTTTGGGGAGAATCAAGGAAGTTTTGAAGGAATCAAAGTATCACTGGAAAATAAGGGGGCACGCTTGAAATAGAGGAAAAAAAGCAACAAAATCAAGGGAAAACCTGTGCTGAGAAAAATAGTTACAAAGTGGACAAACTGTTGCAGAGTAGTTGGAAAGTGGAAAAGCGTCGACTTGGAGAACGGTTGGATCGAGGACCAGCCATGAATGAGTCAACTGGAAAGTGGAAAAATCTAATCCTTTAAGGGTTAGGGTTTTTGTAAGGGATTTGTGCCAATTTTGTATAAGTAGGATGTATTAGGATTTCGAAAGGGGGTTGTGGTTGTTGTTCTTGGTTTTTGTTGTTGTTGTTGATGACACCCTCTAGAAGAGAGATCATTGTTGTATTTGGTGTATATTAGAAATTCGAAGTGCTATGAGGACTACTGCAATCTGTGGAGATCAGTTGTAATGAAGGAAGGACTATACAATGTGCAACACTAGATTTTGCATGAACATGAATAAAGATCCCAAGTGAAAAATATTTGTGGATGTAGCCCCGGGGGGGGTGAACCATGGTATATCAATGTTTTGTGCGAATGTATGCAATGTTTTTTATTGTATTTGTTTAGTAATGTTATGATGAACATGTTAAATGATAAAGGAAATAGCACTGCGCACTAAGAAAAAACTAGTGGAATCTGCAGGATGGCTCTAAATAAATGAATGATATAGCTATTGTTTAGATCAGAATCATGTGTTAAAGTAGATAAATACTTGTCACTGAAAAATTATGGCTATAATGGTTAATGAAGCCCTATTAGAATAGTTGTGACGATGGTATGGAATAAGATCTAATGAGGGTTTGAAGGTTAGAAATAAGTAGGTTAAATACCTCTAAGAGATAAATATCCCATCCAAGGATTGTAGACATCTGAGTCCTATGACCACCCATATAATCCATCTCAGGTGAGACTACGCAGTGCACTCTGTGTGTCATGTTGCCTTCTGGTATCCATAAGGGTCGATGGTAGAAGGGTATGTTGGTAATATTATAGTTAGAACCTGGTTCATCCCAAGAGACCAAAACAACATTTAGGTACTTTCAGATTAAGATGGAAGAGAGAGATGTATTCCATGACTAAAAAATAGATGCCATGGGTTGAGAAGGATAGATCGAAGCTTCAGAGGCTTCAAGGAGATATGAGATCTTATGGGAAGATTCATTTGCTTTAGTAGACTTTTCTATAATGACCGAGGAGGAAGCCAGTCAGAAGGACTTAGATATATATCTTTTCCTTGGTTCTGAGACCAGAAGGGAAGTCAGTGGTGACTTCCAAGTTCATATACAAAGATCAATCATGTTGTAGATAAATAGCCTAGAGATGTACAAAGATTGATTTGTGTAAAGAGGATTCTCCTAGCAAGAGGGAGAAGACTATGACGTGACACTTGCTCCAGTATATTGCTACCGATGAATAGATAGTAGACGTGTTGATTAAGCCTATGTCAAAAGTGAAGTTTGAGTACTTTAGAGACAAGTTTGGTGTTGTCTAGAAGTAGTTTCCCTCATGACAGGGAGTGATGTGTTCCCCAGTAGCGAGAAGTGATGTTTTCCCCAGTAGTGGGAAGTGATGTGCTCCCTAGTAGAGGGAATTGATGATATCCTTAGTAGTGGGAGCTACTCCAACGCAGGTTAGTACCCCAACGCAGGATAGTATGCTACCCAATGTAGGTTGGTACTCCAACGCAGGCTAGTATTCTACCCCAACACAGGTTTGTACTCCAGTGCAGGCTGGTATGCTACCCCAGTGCAATTTGGTACTCCAACCTAGGCTGTGTTGATGGGAGAAAATGATCGTCCATCAATTAGAATAATGAGTCTGGTCCGGGGTTGTCTAAATAACCCAAGCCATTTGGAATGACTTGCTCTGAAAGGTTTAATGGCTCTGTTGGCCAATCTAAAAGTCTTAAAAGAAACAAAAAGAAAAAGAGTTTTAACTATTTAAATAACTACTTAATGTACATA
>SNQJ01S0012221.1:81178-97108 GCA_010110895.2 Picea sitchensis | reverse complement strand
GGTGCACCCTCCTGGCATGTTCTTTTCTGAATACACAGAGTTGAGATGTGCACTCCTTGCGCTCACTACAAAACCTTCAATGTTTTGTTGTGCACTCATTGCACAGCCTAAAGAATCCATAATGATATTCAAAACTCAACAAATATAGAGAAATCTATCTTCCTATTGTAGATGAAACATATCATACATCTACAACATACATTCATAAAACACATAAACATATAAACAACTGTGTAAAGGAAAAACTGTTGTCTTTTTCATTAATATGAAAATCCGATTACAATATGTGCAGGCTAGACTCCAGTAGAGTATCATCTCTCTCAAGATCTCTCAAACAACTATCCTTCTCCTAAACTTCCTTATGAAATATGATACAAAGATCTCTTTACAAAAATAGGGGCTCTACGACCCTATCCTCTCTTCACCTAACCTCATATATTACATTGAAGTTTCATTACTAGCCATCTAGTCTAAATTGAATCTAGAGCCATCAACCTATCGTCCCTTAAAGGAGACCTTATCTTCTACCTATACAAAGGCATGGCTTGGTTTTCACTCAACCTTACACCATTAATTCCTATAGGATCATATTTCAAATTTAAAAATATGAGGGTCTGTGCCTCTCCCTTTCTCCAAGGCACACCTATGTGTTGGCTTGTTGGCGCATCTGCTGATGTGGAAGGATGCTCCTGCATCATACTCTGTTGCAGAAAATGCAAAAGCTCCTTCTCATGAGCTCCCCAACTATGTTGTTGAGACCTTCCAGGGACCCATACTTTCTCTTGGATATAGCCATCTTCTCCACTGCTTTGTTGTTGTTGCTGCTGCTTTTTCCCTGCTTCTCTTGAAGGCTTCCTTCTGCTCATCTTCCCTTTGTTGATTTCTTTTGATACTGACCTCCCCATCAACCTTCTTATCTCCTCTATCACCTCTTCTATCTCCTCTACCGGTTGTCTCTTATTTTGCAGTATGCTCGGTTGCAACTCTTCTTCATCCCTATACACATCAAAGGGAAGATCATCCTGATCCCCCATGTTGTTTTCTTCTTCTATGGAATTATCTTGCCACCCTTCTATAGAATCCAGTTCTATAGTCTCATCACTAAGTTGTTGCTCAGCTTCCTCCTCTGACAGATTATCTTATGTCAACTCCTCTTGTGTTGGTTCAAATCCAACTTCCTCCCGCTGCTCCCCGGTCCAGTATGCTCCTCCACATGTTTCAAACTTGATCTGTTGGATATGCCTACTCTGCATATCTACCCTTCTCTCCAGGGATTCCAATTCTTCATACATATCAACAAAATCTATGTTGTTTTCTTCCTCTTATGCTGCAAGATCCACTGCTACAGTCATCTCTTGTTCATCTCTCTGGCTAAAATTTTTGAGCAAATCTATTAAATGCTCTTCTCCTACAATCTGCATGATTGTCTCCTAGCAGCCATCTTCTGGTTCTGGATTGTTCAGCCAATCCCCCAACATATCCAACTTCATCTCCTATTGATTGAACATCTCAACTATGTGCTCCTCTTCCTCTTCTCCTTGGGMATATTCTGATATCTTCTCCTTCATCATGACAGTCATAGTTGGTTGTCCTTCCTCTGCTGCACCTACATCACAGAAACAATTAGCTTTAAAAGAATTTGGCCCCATGGCCTCCTTCTTGGAYTCTTGTTGCACCACCTCCTCATGTGAAACACTTGTACTAGCCTCTGCTGGACTATTTGGCAGGAATATTTTGATTCTCCCAATGATCAKAATTCATCTCTGATCCTGCTCCATCAACTCTCCTTGTTGATATGAAATCTCAGCTGAGTTCATGAGAATTTCAAATAACCTCCTCTTTTCTCCCTTTCCCCCCTGGAAATATGGTATTTMTCTTCTTCCCTCCTCACAGTCTATGAGATTAATCGATCTCATCTCATTKCCCACCTGGCAATCTAAACTTTCATCACTGCCCACCTGGCAATATGAATTTTCACTGCTTCCCTCTTGGCATTCTATGATATCCTCGATTKATCTCATCTCATTGCCCACCTGGAAATTTKAAAATTCATTTCTTCCCTCCTGGAATTTTATGAGACCTTTAACTGATMTCCCTTCCTCATCACTAAGGGTTCTCCCAACTTATGGTTCACATATGTAAACCATCTCTTGTTCTGTGTCACTGAGGTTTCCGGCATGTCTCAACCACCTCCTTACTACCTATTGTTTATTTTTGGCCAACAACTTCTGAACATGCCATTTTACTTTCTTCCTCAAAGGCCATTCATATGTCCAGTGTACCTTTGTTTCTTGTTGCACCTTCAATGTCAGTTGATCCATTCTTTCTCTTATCTCAATGAGCTCCTTGTCAATTTCTGCTCTAATTTTCATTTGGCGGTCCTTTCCTTGACAACGCCCATGGCCTTCAGTAGCCATTTTCACCTTCTACCTGCCCTCCTGACAATTTTTTTGTCCACTTGCAACTGAGAGCATCTCCATATTCTCCCACAACTCACCTGGTTGTCTGTTGACTGCTGAAGACTTGCAACAATCCTTCACACAAAGCATCAGTACTTTGCCTCCTCCTTCACCTGTTGTCTACAAGAAAGCTTATGCTTCTGATACTACTTGATGTAGCTAGGATATCACCTACATATCCTTTCCTATTTTTCCTGATGTCTACAAGAAAAAATCAACTCTGATACCACCTGGTGCATCCCCCCTCCCCTCCTGGGGGTTCTGCGACCTCCCGGTCTAGGATATTTCAATCTGTTGAGTTGGATCGAATCCTCCGGCCTTTTCTAGACCCCAATTAACTTACATAGGTCCCATTTCATCTTTCGATGCAGGTTCTATGATACCCGTGACCTCTTCCTGCGCGCTTTTGAAATATCAAATTTCAGGCACTAGCTCCTTGTTCCATTAGCCCCTTCCTACATATGACCTTGGGTTATGACCTCACATAAAAACGTGATTGTGGAATGGCCAAAAGTGGTTTGAGACCACATCGCTTTTCTCCCCGCAATTCACATCCAGGTGCTACATATCCCTTTACCAATATAGTGGTTATGATTGCGGCCCACTCTCAGATTTTTAACATCTGAGCACTTTCTAGACCCGCAATCAAGCATGACCATTGATAATCAATCTACAACGATGCCTCTTGATCAACGCCTACAATCTGTTCTCACTTTCTACCTTCTCTCCTCCTTTCATGTGCATTCCCAGATCTCCAAGATTTGTCGACACATACCCCCCTTTCAAATCAACGACTACGGTTGATTTCGACCTTCGGGCTTCAGGAGTTTCCAATCTCAACTCTTTGCTTTCTTCAAAATGGCTATCTTCTGAAATGGAAGATCTTATGCCATGTGTCCTCCTCAATCAATGGATCTGCCTTTGCTTAGGGACTTTGTCTCTTTCAACCAGATCAGTGGCCTTCGACCCCCCTTCTAGATCACAATCGAGATCTCCTTTGGGGTTTCGACGCTTTCCCCCTCTGCTTTCCTCCATAGTTATAGATCTAGCACCACATGTCCATCTTCAAATCAACGACTCTTGTCTGCTTCAGGACTTCGGCCTTCAGAACTCTCAAATCTCAAATTCTCCATGTTTTGATTCTCCCAGAGCATTTTACCTAGAGTCTATGATCTAATGAAACGTGTCCTCCCACAGATCAATGGCTCCCAGCTTCTTCGGCTATTCAGGTTTCAACGATCTCAAACTCCACTCCTTCACTTTCTCCTGGAGTGCTTTCACCCAAAGATTATGATTTCTGCCACGTGTCCCTCTAGATCTGATGGTCCAGATTCTCTTCAGGTCTTTGGGTTGCTTTCACCTGAAGACAACGGATTTCCGCCACATACCCTCTAGATCTGATGGTCCATATTCTCTTCGAGTCTTCAGCTCTTCGATCTTCGGGAGTTTCAACTCCCGTGCACTAGTTCTTCCCGAAGTGCTTCATCTGAAATACACGATCTCTTAACGCGTGTCTCCCCCCTTGATCTGATGGACTATATCTTCTCCATCTCTTCGGGCTTCGAGAGTTTCAACTCTTGCGCGCTCATTCCTCCTAGAGTTCTTTCACCCAAAGAATCAGATCTATCACCACGTGTCTCCTGATGACCAACAGTCTGGATCTATTTCGATCTTCGGCTATTCGATGATTTTACTTCCTCCTTGACCACAAACTTATGAAGTTCTCTCACTCTAGAGTTGAGGATCTTATGCCACCTATCAACCTCGATGATGGATGGTCCTTAATCACTTTGGGACTTTGAAATTTTGTCAATTCTGCTCTCATTTGCACACAAAGGGTTAAGGCCCATGCACTTTACCTTGATTGGATGACTGTCGATCCTTTACGCTGAGATCCAACAGTTGGGATCTGTTCTTCTCCTCTGCACATTCCCTTAGGTGTTTGGACATGGATTTAATGGTCTAGATCTCTTCCCACAGCTGAGATAACGAATTCTATCACTCCTCCTCCAAACCTTCTTCATTCACCCAAGATTGGGAAAATTTGTAAGTGTTCAAAGGTTTTAGCCTCTGAACCTTCGGCTGCGAGCCCGAATGCTTGGGTCTCAACTTGTGCTTCTCCTCCTGAGATTTGGGACTTGGAATAATTCTATCTTTAGTGCACTTCTTGCGCTATATATTCTGATCTTTAGGACTTGGAATAAGTCTGTCTCCTACGCACTCCTTGCGCTATCTCTTCTGAGCTTTTTGATTAACTCAGTCTCCTGAGGGTCGTGACCCTTCTGATCCCTTCAAAGGGTTATGGTGCCATCCTGGAAACCTCTCGCTCAAATCACACCTTGATGAGCATGTTCTACAGAGTGTTTAGTAACTCTGTGAGTATCTTCCTTTGATACTCTTCTCCTTGAACTCAACAGAGAGTTCTCCTCGTGCACACTTGCACCTGATGGATGCCCACCTGGCAGGGATTCACAAATTTCTGAGTGACTCTGTCCCTCTGTGCTTCCTCTTCATAGTTTCTCCTCTAAGTTATTAAACAACCTATAGGTTTCCCTTGATTTGTTATCACTATGGTGCGCCCTCCTGGAGTGTTCCTTTCTGACTCCACAGAGTTCAGATGTGCACTCCTTGTGCTCACTACAGAACCTCCAATATTCTGTTGTGCGCTCCTTGCACAGCCTAAAGAATATAGAATGATATTCCAAACTGAACAAAKATAGAKAAATCTATCTTCCTACTGCAGATGAAACATATCATACATCTACAACATACATTCATAAAACACATAAACACATAAACAATCGTGTGCAAGAAAAACTGTTGTCTTTTTCATTAATATGAAAATATGATTACAATATGTAYAGGCTGGACTCTAGTAGAGTCTTAGCTCTCTCAAGCTATCTCAAACAACTATCCTTCTCTTAAACTTCCTTATGAAATATGATACAAATATCTCTTTACAAAAAGAGGGGCTCTATGGGCCTATCCTCTCTTCACCTAACCTCATCTATTACATTGAAGTTTCATTAATGGCCATCTAGTCTGAATTGAATCTAGAGACATCAACCTGTCAGCCATTAAAAGAGACATTATCTTCTTCCTGTACAAATTCATGCATTGGTTTTCACTCAACCTTATAGCATTAATCCCTATAGGGTCATATTTCAAATTTAAAAATGGGAGGGTTTGTGCCTCTCCCTTTCTCTAATGCGGACATATGTGTTATGTTGTTAGCGCATCTGTTGATGTGGAAGGATGCTCCTGCATCATGAACACTTGATATAACTTCCATGTAACTTTCACTATTTGGTAATTCTTAGGTAATTAAAGATGTATAAATCTAACAGTCGTCAAGGATACTCAAAAGTTTTGGAAAACTTACTTGTTTGGAGATGATAGAATTATCACAACATGATGAACTTGTGCAACTTTCCAATGATATTCATTCAATAAAAAACATTGAGAGGACTAAGCATGTGGGGATGTAGGATCTTGTCAAGTCCACCTAGAAATCTTGGCAAAATTGTTATTAGGAAGGGTAATTGTCTAGTGATTTTCATTCCATGGTAACATGGAGAGACTTGAACATGTTCATATGCATGAACTTGTTGAGGTTACCTATATATTTTGAAGAACATAAATATTTAGAAGTGTTGACCTCATCAAAATGCAAAGGTTTGGTAAAAGTTCCTCAAGGTTCTCATCAGCTTAAGTCTCTGGACGAGCTAGAATATGTATTAGGTGATGATCAACTAGAAGAACTAAGTGGTGATTTCCATTTTATTCAGTCAAAATGAATATTGAATGTCACATTATGAGATGTTGAACTGAATATCTTTGATTTTTCCTCTCATCTAATCTATTAACCATATTCCACTTATTGACCACCTATTCATAGACCATTTTCTTATGTGGGTATAATATGGGTAATATTTGAGTCTTGAAACCCTCCCATGCCATCAAGGCATGCATCTAGTGCAACCATGTCAAATTTAAATGACTATAAGAAAATTTTGAGAAAATTTCAAGGTTAGCCCCATTAACTGGTCACTTTGCGGGGTCGACGAGAATCAACACTTATTCTAGTAATCAACACTGGTCATGTGCCTTTATATAATTGGTATTCTCTTTGGTCACCTTTTCCTTCTCATTTCTCACACAACCATGCCTTATTTGATCCCTTTTCATGACCTGACCTTGATAAATATTTATGGACTATATCACAAGTTTTTCAAAACACATTAATAATCGATAGACAAGTACTCAAAAAATTGCACAAGATTCGTCAGTTATTTGATATTATATTTCATTTTTTCTCCCATCTAAGCTATTGAGTATATTCCACTTATTGGCCACCCAGTTACAGAATATTCACTTATGTGGGTATAATATGAGTAATATTTGAGTCTTGAAACCCTTCCATACCGTCAAGACATGCATTTAGTGAAACCATGTCAAATTTCAATGACTACATGAAAAGTTTGAGAAAATTTCAACATTGGCCCCATTAATTGGTCACTTTGCATGGTCGACGATAATCAACACTTATTCTAGTAATCAACACTATTCATATTCCTATATCTAATTGGTCTTCTCTTTGGTCACCTTTTCCTTCTCAGATCTCACATGGCCATGTCTTATTTGACCCCTTTTCATGAACTAACCCAGATAAATATTTATGGACTATATCACAAGTTTTTCAAAACACACTAATAATTGATAGAAAAGTACTCGAAACATTGCACATGATTCGCCAATTATTTGATCTTCTATTTGATTTTTTATCTCATCTAATCTATTGACCATATTCCACTTATTGGCCACACATTTACAAATCATTCACTTATGTGGGTATAATATGAGTAATCTTTGAGTCTTAAAACCCTCCCATACCATCAAGGAATGCATCTAGTGCAACCATGTCAAATTTCAATGACTATAGGAAAAATTTGAGAAAATTTCAAAGATGGCCCCATTAACTGGTCACTTTGCAGGGTCGACGAGAATCAACACTTATTCTAGTAATCAACATTGGTAATATGCCCATATCTAATTGGTCTTCTCTTTGTTCACCTTTTCCTTCTTAGTTCTCACACGCCCATGTCTTCTTTGACCCCTTTTCATGACCTAACCTCGATAAATATTTATGGAATATATCACAAGTTTGTTAAAACACATTAATACTCGATAGACAAGTACTCGAAAAATTGCACAAGCTTCATCAGTTATTTGATCTTATCTTTGATTTTTCTCTCATCTAAGATATTGACCATATTCCACCTATTGGCCACCCAATTACAGACCATTCACTTACGTGGGTATAATATGAGTAATATTTGAGTCTTGAAACCCTCCCATACCGTCAAGGCATGCATCTAGTGAAACCATGTCAAATTTCAATGACTACATGAAAAGTTTGAGAAAATTTCAACATTGGCCCCATTAACTGGTCACTTTGCGGGGTCGACAAGAATCAACACTTATTCTAGGAATCAAAACTAGTCATGTGCCTATATCTAATTGGTCTTCTCTTTGTTCACCTTTTCCTTTTCAGTTCTCACACAACCATGTCTTATTTGACCCCTTTTCATGACCTAACGTCCAAAGAACTCAATCGGTCCCTTTCAATAGCCATTGATCCAACTAGATAATTTGGGCACAGAGAGTCATAATCCAAACCATTGAAGTTAGAGAAAAGTATGGTATGAAAATATCTTCATTAATGAAATCTGGCGTTTTATAACAATTCATGTGCATGTGCATGTGCATGAATTCATAATTACTGTCTCATTTCGTTTAAAGATTTATCTCTATTTCTTCGTGCCTCTTTTGATCATTGTTCATGCTTGTATCACCAATCTAAGTATTACTTTCATTAATTTAGGTTAGTTTATAGGTTAATTTAGTTTAGTTTGGTTTATAGGTTAATTTGTGATCAGAATCTGGACCAGGGTCAAAATTTAGCTCAAAAATAAAAGTTCTCATAATTTCCTCAAAATGAACGGATGCGTAGCCCTCGTCGTCATGAACCCAATGCAACTCGTTCGGGTTCAAACGAATGTCAGATGCGTGAGATATCACATTCTGTTCGAATGGTCAAACAGGGAAAAAAAATGGGCTGACCGTATAGTCCGTACAGCCCGTACAGATGTTGTTGTGGCAGAGGTCGTACGATGACATGGCATGTTTGTACGCTGAAGGGGTAGTTGATGACTTGGAAATCGTTGATTGGCAGATGTGGATGAATCCTATTGTGACATGTGGCATCATTTTGACAAATGGTATGGTGCCACGTGGCCCAGACATGGGCTGCCACGTGGCACCCTGTTATTGGTTTGGTTGTTTAAAATATTATGGAGTTTGTGGGGATCGAACCCCGGACCTCCCCCACCATGGAAAAGTCTTGGCAAAGGCCACCCAACTGGCGTGCCACCACTTGAGTCTTGTTATATATATATGTGTTTTTATATATTTAAATTTCTATTGTTTTATGGTTGGCACGAGGGTCCGGGCTGGGCTCAGGCCCAGCCCCCGGTCACACACTTATTACCATATGACCCGACTCTACATGGTTACACGGTTGCACACACATTTTTAAATGGTTGGCCCCTAGTCACATGAGAATTCCATATGATCACCCACGTGCTTGGACACTTGGTGCTTAACCGTTGGTTTTAAAATTTAGCCCTTTTTGTATGAGCGCGAGGTCACATGGTGACCCATATGCCCATGGTCTTGGCAGTTGGGGGATTTAGTTCCGTTAACCGTCCTATAGTTCACACGATTATTCAGTTGTGCGCTTGGTGCTAGGTTTTATCATGAGATTGAGCGCGTGAGCTAGGTTGGACGTACAGAGGTGCATTTTGGCGAACCAGAGACAACAAGCTTGAAGGAGGAAAATGGCAGGAGGCCTATCTTCTTCATTTTTTGGCCAAATGAGGTGCTAAAAAATCCCAGCTAGGGGTGTTTGGACGTTCTAAATCCATTGAAACTATTTTCAAAGGCATTTGAAGACTTCTTTTGCAGGTTTTTCACCATTGAAGTTTCAGAGAGCTCTAGGGAGCTTGAAGCCCTCATTGATTGAGGTCATGCTCAGATGAGCCCAAGTCTGTTTTCTGTGACTGAATAGTCATTTTTGGCTAATTGTTATGCTCTAAAAACATTGGGATAGGTTTCAGGGGCATTTGAAAACTTTTATAGGTGTTTCTTCCACAAGGAAGCTCAGGGAAGCTCAAGGCCACATGTAGAAGAGGTCATGCCCGGATGAGCCATGATCCGTTTTCAGAGTTCTATTAGTCATTTTTGGGGATTATGTATTCTGAGCCCAATGGTACAGATATTATTTCCATTGGAGTTGAGCAACAACTTGTAAAAGAATCTTTGACAAATTAATCCCAAAGAGCCAAGTCCATTGATGGAGGCTTAAGGAGATGTAGCCCAGAGAGGGGTGAACTCCTTTATCATCTTGTTATTGTTGTGAGTGTTTTGTTGGTTATTATTTGCTGCAAGTTATTTTTGTTGTTGTATTTATGAAAACAACATATTTAATCTTGCGAAGATCTCACACATAAATATTTAAAAGAAGCATGAATTTAACACATAAAACCTCTTGTATATTTTAACACATTGAGCAAGGTCCTGGAAAGTTTATTTTAATGAAGTAGAGGGTGCTTGCATAGCATAACAAGTCAGCCCCCTATTTTTAGATCAGGTGGTATCAGAGCTTAGTTTGTTTTTCTCATGTGATTTCCATTGATAGCTAGAGATTTGGTTGTTGGTATTTGTGCAAGTTTTGTGTTGAAGTTTGATATCTTGCAAGGATGGAGGAAGCTTCAAACATTGGTAGTTCTCATACATCTTCATTATCCAAGTTTTTTGACAAAGAGATGTTGAAGGAGTTTGTAACCATGAGAGATATGGTAAAAGAGTTGTGAGAATATAGAGAAGAGAGCATTGCCCTTCAAAAGCAGTTGATGGCCATGAAGGAGGAGAAAGACCAGCTTCTTGAAAAGTTGCATGAGATGGAGACTCAACTCCATGAGGCAAAGAAAACCCTTACCAAGTACAAACATGAACATGAGGTATGTAATGTTAGTTTATCTTCAAATTCCTCTCAAGATGAATGCTTTGGTGTTTTTGAAAATCACACAAGAGGAATAGGGTCCAAGTTATTGTTAAAAATGGGCTATGAAGGTAAAGAATTAGGCAAGAATGCACAAGGCATTGTTGAGCCTATTGTTGTTGAGGAGAGACCCAAGTATTGTGGTCTTGGATATGAACAAAGAGATGGAGCAAATTCCAAAGTTGAGGAGACAAAGGAAAAAGTTCCAAGAACAAATTTTGTTTCAAGTTCACCTCCTCAAGAAGGCTATAAAGGTGAAAGTTCAAGAACTTTTGTTTCAAGTTCAATCCCTCAAGCATACAAAGTTTGTGTTCAAGATGAATGCAAATGTGTGAAAAAAGAGAGTTATGACAGCCATGCAGACAAGAACACTATTGTTGGTCTTCAAAGGAGATCTTGTAACTCTTCAAATTCACCTCCTCAAAGAGGCGATAAAGGTGAATGTTCAAGGTATAATTCTGCCTATCATTCAGTTTCTTTTGATTATGTTAAGCATGATAAATTTTCATGTAGAAATGGAAGAAAAATTCCATGTACATATTGTGGTTTATATAACCATCATATTTCAAAATGCTGGAAAAGATTGACCACTTTCATGAAACTTTACAAGCAAAGACAACTTGAAAAGAGGATGCAAAAGATTTGCACATTGCCATAAGAGGGGTCATCTCATTGACCAATGTTGGACATTGCATCCAACCACTCATCCATAGCACAAGAAGCAGATGGATAAAGAGATTGCCAAGAATGGAAGAGGAGATTCCATCATTGATGTGAGTCAAGATGATTCACAAGAGGACAATTTTCAGCAGAAGAATTCACCATTGACTTGGCTTGGTAAGAAATGGTTGGATTTCTTGAGCAAGTAAGGCTTGCATTTTCTGTTGTAGATGCACATTTCAGCCTTATGTATGCATTTATGTTGAAAGCATGACAAGTTGTAGCAGTTTATCACAACTTGTATGATGCAAGTTGCATGTGAATGCAATTCATTTGAAGGCATTCTTGTTTGTTGCACAACTTCGCCAGGAGGGTGTAAAAGAGGGGTATGATGCTCACTTGTTGCAGCCATATATATTTTTCATTTTCATCTCTTATGTACCCATATGTTTTGGGTTTATGTACTTATGTTTGTGCTTGAAGGAGAGTTGAAGAGATAT
This sequence comes from Picea sitchensis, assembly GCA_010110895.2. Taxonomy (NCBI): domain Eukaryota; kingdom Viridiplantae; phylum Streptophyta; class Pinopsida; order Pinales; family Pinaceae; genus Picea; species Picea sitchensis. The sequence continues at coordinate 85,367 of SNQJ01S0012221.1, read as the reverse complement.
GCACATACATGTGTTTTTGTGTGTGTGCAAACAATGAACCTGGTGATAGTTCATCATGAATGGTTCATGATTGTAGCATGATTGTGTATCATGAATGTCGACTTGTCATTTTGGGAAGGTCGATATGTTTCAAATGAGTCTTGACTTGTGTCGATGTTGTCTTGACGACTATGTTGTGTCGATCATGTTTTCGACTTATGTTTAGTCGATGGTGTTTGTTGGCTTGTAAGTCGATTTTGAGTACACCAAGATGCAGGAAAACGCCATGTGATTTGATGAAGTACAAGATGCGACCGTTTTCTTGAAGAGCAAAAAGACTTTGTTGACATTATTTTTAGTCTTGTATAAATTTGTTTTCAAGATTGATGGTTTTCTTGGTTTGTGACAAGATGTCACAGGAAAGTTTTTGCAGCCATTGTAGAGCAGATTGTTTTGACGCCAAAGAGTTCGCAAGAGGGACTTGATTCTCAGTGGGAAGGTTGGCAGTCTTCCAAGCACAAAGAGAACAGTGGGTCAGCATCAGTCAGAGAACAATGGTTGAGGGACATAGCCAGTTGCAATGCAAGGCATGTCAAGGTATCCAGGTGATTGTCAAAAAGACTTTTCAAGTAGAATCAGTTGATAGAACTTGGAAGCAGAAGAGTATTGAAGATCAGGCAGATAATCATAATCTTTTGTGGGTCCAAAATCCTTTCAGTGGGAAGGCATGATCAGAATATGGACCAGGGGTCAAATTTTAGCTCAAAAATCAAAGTTCTTGGAATTGCCTCAAAACGAATGGGTGCGTAGCCCTCGTTGTCACAAACCCAATGCAACTCATTCAGGTTCAAACAAACATTGGATGAGTGAGATATCGCGTTCTGTTCGAATCATCAAACTGGCAAAAAAATGTGCTAATTGTACAATCTGTACAGATGTTGACATGGCAGAGGACGTACAATAACATGGCATGTCCGTATGCTGAAGTGGTAGTTGATGATGTGGCAATCGTTGATTGGTAGATGTGGACAAATCATGTTGTGACACGTGGCATCATTTTGACAAATGGTATGGTGCCACGTGGCCCATACATGGGCTGCCACGTGGCACCCTGTTATTGGTTTGGTTGTTTAAAATATTATGGAGTCCGTGGGGATCGAACCCTGGACCTCCCCCACCATGGAAAAGTCTTGGCAAAGGTCGCCCAACCAACGCACCACCACTTGAGTCTTGTTATATATATGTGTTTTTATATATTTAAATTTGTATTGTTTTATGGTTGGCGCGGGGGTCCGGGCTGGGGCTTACCCCCGGCCCCCGATCGCACACTTATTACCATATGACCCAACTCTACACGGTTACATGGTTGTGCGTGCATTTTTAAACGGTTGGCCCCTAGTCACATGGGAATTCTATACAACCACCCGCATGCCTGGACACTTGGAGCTTAACCGTTGGTTTTAAAATTTAGCCCATTTTGTATGAGCACGAGGTCACATGGTGACCCATATGCCCACGATCTTGGCAGTTGGGGGATTTAGTTTTGTTAACCATCCTACAGTTCGCATGATTATTCGATTGTGCGCTTGGTTCTAGGTTTTAGCATGAGATTGAGCATGTGAGCTAGGTTGGACGTATAGAGGTGCATTTTGGCGAACCAGAGACAACAAGCTTGAAGGAGGAAAATGGCAGGAGGCTTATCATCTTCATTTTTTGGCCAAATGAGATGCTGAAAAATCCCAGCTAGGGGTGTTTGGACGTTCTGAATCCATTGGAACTATTTTCAAAGGCATTTGAAGATTTATTTTGCAAGTTTTTCACCACTGAAGTTTTAGAGAGCTCTAGGGAGCTTGAAGCCCTCATTGATTGAGGTCATGCTCAGATGAGCCCAAGTCTGTTTTTTGTGACTGAATAGTCATTTTTGGATAATTGTTATGCTCTAAAAACATTGGGATAGGTTTCAGGGGAATTTGAGGACTTTTACAGGTGTTTTTTCCACAAGGAAGCTCAAGGCCACATGTAGAAGAGGTCATGCCCGGATGAGCCATGATCCGTTTTCAAAGTTCTATTAGTCATTTTTGGGGTTTTTATGTATTCTGAACCCAATGGTACAGTCAGTATTTCCATTGGAGTTGAGAAGCAGCTTGTAAAATAATATTTGACAAATTAATCCCAAAGAGCCAAGTCCATTGATGGAGGCTCAAGGAGATGTAGCCCAGAGAGAGGTGAACTCCTTTATCATCTTGTTATTGTTGTGAGTGTTTTGTTGGTTATTATTTGCTGCAAGTTATTTTTGTTGTTGTATTTATGAAAACAACATATTTAATCTTGTGAAGATCTCACAAATAAATATTTAAAGAAGCATGAATTTGACACATGAAACCTCTTGCATATTTTAACACATTGAGCAAGGTCCTGAAAAGTTTATTTTAATGAAGTAGAGGGTGCTTGCATTGCATAACAAGTCATCCCCCTATTTTCAGATCAATTTTTCTTGTAAATATTTGTTGATCAATTGTAAAACAATTGGAACTTTTCATGAACAACCCTCCCATACGTATTCAATTCTTAATATTGATTACAACAACAATTAACAACATGTAAATAGGATATCAAAAAATGAAATAAAAATTAAAAACATGTAAATAACCCACATCAAAAATTATTTAAAGAGAATAATTCATACAAATTAAAATATCAAGTTACGTACCTCATCCAACGCAACATTTGGATCATCCTTCTTCTATGTCCTCTTCTTGATCATCCAACTCGACATCGGTATCAACATCCAGTTCAGAATTTGTTTTTAAATGATTGATGATATCATCATCATCATCAATGTCATTTTCGAGCATATCTTCATCGATATCATCATCGAGAATTGTCACATTGTCTCCTACGCCTGGTTCATGTTCTTCATCTTCTTCATTTGTCGACCCATATTCTTCCTGCTCTAGCTCTACATCATATTATTCTTCAATATCATCTTCTTCATCTACAATATACTTTATTGGCCTTCCTCTTGGATCATATCTAACAACAAATGACCAATCCCTCTTACCTGGAACCTTTGAGTAAAAGACTTGTTCACATTGACTTGGAAAAACATAACAATCATTTGATTTTTCAAAAACCATTGTTTTAATCATCGGAAATCCGTTGGCATATTGAATAACAGTTCTTTCCTCATTATTTTCATGCATTCGTAACCTATACCATTTGACATCGAATAAAACTAATTTGAAGGAATTAAAGTCACACGTAATTATATCATTCAAAAACCCATAGTATATATTTTCATATTCTCAAGGACGTATATCACTTCTAGAGGAAACATTAGTGAGTTGGAATACTGCAGTTATCCCACTATCAAAAATTTTCCTCGTTTCATCCAACTTTTTGATGCGAAAATTACAGCCATTGCACCACATAGACTTGTGGTGTTTCAACTGCAATATTTCAGACATGTAAAAGAGGCTTTGTCAATTAATAATAAAAAAATTTATATAACTTGGAAAGTACAACATGAAGAAAACACACCTATAGTCACATTAATATAATAAAATAACTGAATAAAATGGGTGAATTTTCTTTCCTTTCCATCTTTAAAACAATATGCTAAATCTATTTCCCTCCGCGTAACATCGAAATATCCATTACGATGAGCTTCTCTAACCAATTCATAAAATTATTTCCATGATAAACTACCGCCATGATGTTGTTTACATATATCAATCCATACCTTCATCTAGTCAAGATTGTTTTCAATGTATAAATGTAGTGCATCTCAATCTTGAGAAACTGGCTGATCAAAAAATCACAATTCACCAATATTAAATATTAGTTATAACCATGGTAAATATTAATAAAGGATGAAAGAATAAATATTAAATGAGTATGATCATATACACAAAAAAATGAAAAAATTATATTTATTACAAATATCCACAATTTAATTACCTCTCACTTTCTTCGTTGTACCTTTCCCCAACATCTTCTCCCCTTCAATTTTTTTTATGGAGTTCACATCCCAAATGCAATCCATTGTATGCATAACTTGTGATGCTAATTTAGGAATATATTGACTAATATACACCATGGATTCATATACCATATATCCCTCCACCATAGAAGCCTCAAAATGTGCTCTTTGTCTAACCAAAGCCTTCAATGATTTCAAGTGCCTCTCCACCATCCATATTGACCTTGT
>SNQJ01S0012221.1:55368-81128 GCA_010110895.2 Picea sitchensis | reverse complement strand
AGAACAGTGGTTGAGGGACATAGTCAGTTGCAGTGCAAGGCATGTCAAGGTATCCAGGTGATTGTCAAAAAGACTTTTCAAGTAGAATCAGTTGATAGAAATTTGAAGAAGAAGAGTATTGAAGCACAGGTAGATAATCATAAGCTTTTGTGGGTCCAAAATCCTTTGAGTGGGAAGGTGTGATCAGAATCTAGACCAGGGGTCAAAATTTTGCTCAAAAATAAAAGTTCTCGGAATTGCCTCAAAACAAACGGGTGCGTAGCCCTTGTCATCATGAACCCAACGCAACTCATTTGGGTTCAAACGGACATCGGATGAGTGAAATATCGCGTTCTGTTCGAATCGTCAAACAGGCCAAAAAAATTTGTGCTGACTGTACAGTCCGTATGGATGCTGATGTGGCAGAGGTTGTACGATGAGGTGGTAGTTGGTGATGTGGCATTCATTGATTAGAAGATTTTTGATGAATCATGTTGTGACACATGGCATCATTTTGGCAAATGGTATGGTTCCACGTGGCCCAGGCATGGGCTGCCACATGGCACCCTATTATTGGTTTGGTTGTTTAAAATATTATGGAGTCCGTGGGGTTCGATCCCTGGACCTCCCCCACCGTGGAAAAGTCTTTTCAAAGTCCGCCCTACCAATGCACCATACTATGTTCCTTTATATATATATGACTTTATTTATATTTGAATTGGAATGTATTATGTGTTGGGGCACGTCCGGGCTAGGGCTTAGCCCCAGCCCCCGGTCGCACAACCCATATCCATATGACCACAACTAAGAAAATGTGTGAGAATTGATGTGTGCATTTTCAAATGGTTAGTCCATGATTTGACACTTGTCAAGCCCCCAATTGAAGTTGCAACGTAACCCTTTTTGTATATGCGCGTGGTCACATGGTGACCCTTATGACCACGGCCTTGGGAGTTAGGGGCTAGGCTCACCCATAACCATCCTACATTTCGCACCGTTATGCGGTTGTGCCTGGTTCTAGGTTTTAGCATGAGTTTGAGAGTGTGTGCTAGGTTGGACGTACAGAGGTGCATTTTGGTGAACCAGAGACAACAAGCTTGAAGGAGGAAAATGGCAGGAGGCTTATCTTCTTCATTTTTTGGCCAAATGAGGTGCTGAAAAAGCCCAACTAGGGGTTTTTGGATGTTTTGAATCCATTGGAACTATTTTCAAAGACATTTGAAGACTGTGTTTGCATGTTTTTCACCATTGAAGTTTCAGAGAGCTCTAGGGAGCTTGAAGCCCTCATTGATTGAGGTCATGTTCAAATGAGCCCAAGTCTGTTTTTTGTGACTGAATAGTCATTTTTGGCTAATTGTTATGCTATGAAAACATTGGGATAGGTTTCATATCAATTTGAGGACTTTTACAGGTGTTTTTTCCATAGGGAAGCTTAGGGAAGCTCAAGGCCACATGTAGAAGAGGTCCTGCCCGAATGAGCCATGATTCATTTTTAGAGTTCTATTAGTCATTTCTAGGGTTTTTATGTATTCTGAACCCAATGGTATAGTCTGTATTTCCATTGGAATTGAGAAGCATCTTGTAAAATAATTTTTGACAAACTAATCCCAGAGAGCCTAGTCCATTGATGGAGGCTCAAGGAGATGTATCCCAGAGTGGGGTGAACTCCTTTATCATCTTGTTATTGTTGTGAGTTTGATGGTTTATTTGTTGCAAGTTATGTTTGCTGTGTATTTATTTAAAACACATATTTAACCATTTAAAGGAAAAAATTCCTCACACATGAACATTTAAAAGAAGATGCATAAACTTGGCACATAATCTATCTTGCATATTTTAACACATTGAGGAAGGTCCTGAAAAGTTTATTTTAATGAAGTAGAGGGTGCTTCCATAGAACAACAAGTCAGCCCCCTACTTTTAGATCAATACCCCTTCTTTAGAAGTTATTCAATCTACATTTGCAACTCCTTTAGTTCCGGTGTACTCATCCTATAGGGAGTCTTGGATACTAGAGCTACTCTAGGCATTAAGTCTATAGAGAAATTAATATCTCTCTTTGGGGGTAGTCCTGGTATATCCTTGAACACATCCTCAAAATATTTCAGGACTGCATGATCCTCAATATTTGGCACCTTATACTTAGGTGATTCCTCCATATGATATGAAAATATTTGGCATCCCTTCCTGTAACACTTCTTCAACTGCATTGTTGATATCTCTCAGACAGTAACTTCCCTGGGAATTACTTGGATTGTTCTTTGGTTCCCTTCCTCATTTAGTAAAGTAAATTCCTTGTTATGACAGTCTAAGAAATCATGGTGTTGGTCCAAGCAATCCATACCAATTAGACAGTCATATGAACTCAAGGGAAAGATGTTCAAATCTTCCTTGGTACTTATCCCATTCATTTCCGTTGGACATGATTTAACCAGCTCAACAAAATTTCTCTTCTCTCCTATAGCCAGCTGCACCAGCTAAGATTTCCCATGTTTGCTTCTTGGAAATTACAATCTTTCCACTACATTAGGATCTATATAGCTATGACTAGCTCCTAAATCTATTAAAATAGTAAAGGCATGATTATTGATCATACCTTCTACTTCAATCATGTGTGATTGAATTTTTTCTTTCTTGTTGTCTAGGGATGCATATATCCTTGGAACACTTCTTCCCATGTTCTCCATTGTTTTATATTTCTGTACATTGTGGAAAAATATCACTTTATATTTTCTGTGAGGACAGTCTCGATACAAATTATCTCCTTTAGAACCCCAACATTGAATGGGTGTCTTCCTTGGCCTTTTCCCACCTGTCTCAGTCATTCTGGGCTCTCTAGGGATTTTCTATCCTTGAGAACTGTTTCTAAAGAAGGGTGGCTTGTTCCCCTTCTTCCTCTGTTCCATATTAAACTTCTTCTTGTCTTCCCAAGATATTCAAAAAGTAGGCTTTCCTATATGATGATCATATAAGCACTTGGCTCTTCTTATGGTTTCCTCCAAAGTTTTAGGATCATCATACTGAATTTTATCACTGATGAAAGATGGAAGCCCACTCATGTATCTCAGGATCTTAACAGTCTCATCCTTTATGAAGGATACATACTTCAACATTTCTAAAAATCTCCTTTCATACTCATCAATAGTCATGCTTCCCAGTTTGAGTTTAAATAACTCTTTAATATTTTTGTCATAATACCTCTTAGTTAAGTATTTATTCTCAAAATGCTTATTGAATTCCTTCCAAGTCACATTTTTCTCTTTCATGTGTTGCACCTGCACAAGATGGTCCCACCACATGGATTCCTTTCCTTTAATTTGGTAGATAGAAATTCTTTCTTCTGCATGAGAAGCATAATTATGCAATTGGAAGTACTTCCTCATTCCTAGCAGCCATGTCTCGTGATTTTCATCTTTCTTGTGTTCACCATCAAAAGTAGGAGGTTTGATCTTATTCATTTCTCCTCTCAATTCATCCACCCTAGACCTCTTATGCTTCTTGACAGGGGATGGACTTGAGTTTCTATGTGTTCTCCTTTTGGATTTTCATTGAGAGTGATGGTGATTTCTGCTATCACTCCTTCATATTCCTTTTCCCTCAGGGCTCTTGTGGCTTCCTGATTTGCTGGAGCCACTATCCTTATCCAAATTCTTTTCAATTATGTCCAGGATGTGCATAAATTTCATATTGAAGTCTTCCTACTGCTCTTTGGATTTCATAATCCTCTCATTATCAAACTTGTGACTTTGGACATCTTTCTGCAAATTTCTAATGGTCTCTACCACATTCATGTTATCATCGTTTCCTTCTCCATGTCCAATGGAGTTTGTTCCTTCCATACCCAAATGGAAATCCATTCCTTTGATATCACATTCTTGGTTTTAATCCCCCTATGCATCCTCCATCTCTCTACACTCTATGTTGATTATGATCTGATCAAGTTGTTGTTAATTATGGAAAATGTGCAACCAACAAACCTTGTCAGGATAATTGATTCAACAATTTTATAAACACATGAACAATTTTGGTTCAATAACCTATCAGAATTATTTCCTCTGATTTTTTGAGTAGTTGTCTTATCATTCCCCTTTTTTGGGTGAAAATATATGTTATGTTGTCCCAAACCTTTCCAATGACTGTTTCCTTGCTCAATTATGAATCTTGAGCAGAAAGTTATGGACAATTGAAAATTTTCCTTTCTATGATGTAATCTTTGTACAACTGTTCTCCTTTTTCAGAGAAAAATTGGCTCTTGGACCCTTGTTGGATCCTATCATAAGGTTCACAAGACTTATTAATTCTTTAGGTGCAGGTTTGAACAAATCAAAACCCAATGAGCTCCCTTTCTAAGCCCCCTTTTTTCCCTCCAAAAATCATTTTGTGGCCTTAGCCCCTTTCTTTTCAGCCTGAAACCCATGTGACCTCAGGCTATAACCAGGCGCTAACTGATAGGTTCTTAACTAGAGCTTCATTATTTCGACGCTTTGGAACTTCTGGCTTCAATGTTTTTCCTTTCACCTCACCTCATTTCCTTCGAACACCGAAGTGGCAAACTCTCAGACTAGCTCTCCATAGATTTTCACTTTGGAAGTTCTTATGAATTCATACTTCAATTTCCCCAAATACCAAACCCCCAAAATTTTGGGACTCACTTAGTACGGTGAACCTGAGGTGATATGTGTCAGCAATACAAAGATGACATGTGGCCCAATCAACTGTTGACACATGTTAGAATCCCATTGGCATAAATGACCTGTCAAATGCACAAAATAAATGGACACGTGGCATGCGTATGGTGGTCCACATCACCCTAGGTGACATTAACATGCCACATCACTTCTATAATATGTGACTTCATAATTTTGGTCTTTCACAAAATTTGCACTTGCACACCTCTAATCTCCCAAACGTCGAATTTACGAATACTCGGAGGACACACTGATCGAGGGTCCTCATTCTCTATTTAGATATATAGTCAATAGGAGATCTGGGACTCCGAGAATTCTACACGCAACATCCAGTAATTCCTCCAAAGGTTGAACTGGAGTAGTATTGAACAAGTGGTCCTTCGGGGTTTCATAACTCATGTGCTCTGGAGCTTTGGGCTTCACATAACTTCACAAAAAAACTAAAACATTCTCTTGAATTCTGAAGTAGTGAATTGATCCATGTCACTCTTGGTGACATCATCACATTGTGTCACTACGACACTCCGGAGCTTCAGAGGATTCCATAACTTCTTCCAACATTTCCTCTTAATGTCAAAGTTCCAAACTTCTTAACCTTCTGGGGTCCACTTAGTACAACTGTCATCATTTAAGGTGGTGACACATGGCCCCACTGTAGAGTGACACATGTAAGATTGCTATTGGTACTACATGGGATGCATAAAGTAAAAAATCAAATGACACGTGGCATGCCTAATGGAGGTCCATGTCACCCTAGGTGATGTCATCATGCCACATCATAGTCTGTACATAGAGCTTCGGAGGATTTCTCAGCTCAACACAATGTTTCTTTCGAATGCCAAACTGTCGAACAGTCGCTTCCCGGAACTTCGAGACTCCAGGGCTACGATACTTTGGAGATTTCCTCAACACTACTCCCAATTTCTTCCAAACGTCGAATTCCCAAATTGTTGTGAGCTTTATCACTTCAGCACTCCAGAGCTTCGAGCTTCAAAAGATTTAACAACTTCTTCACTCAATTCCTCCGGACGATGAATTCCCGAACCTCTTAACTTTCTTGGGGTCCATGTAGTACATATGTCATCATATAATATGGTGACACATGGCCCCCAGATATTGTATTGCTATTGGGCTAGGAAGGTCATCAAAATTACAAATCTGATTGACACGTGGCATGGCTAGGGGAGGTCCATGTCACCCTAGTGACATCATCATGCCACATCATACCATGTTCTTTGACACTTCGTAGCTCTATGCTTTGACAAATTTCTTGACTTATCACCATGTTTCTCCCAAAATCCAAACCTCCGAACAATTTCTTCTCGGAACTTCGAGACTAGGGCTCCAGGACTTTAGATATTTTCTTAAGATTACCTCTCGGTTCTCCCAAACTTCTAAAATTATACACAGTTGATCTACAGACATGTTTCCTTGTTAATTGAATGGTCTATATGAGTTCTAGACTTCAGGACTTTGGGAGGAAGTCAATTCTTCGTTCACTTAACCCAATTTCCTTGAAATCCGAACTGTCGAACTACTCGGGGAAAATAATCCATGGATCTCCTCCTCCTGGATGATCTATGCATGAAAATCACTCCAGGACTTTGTAACTTCAGGCTTCAGCCCCTTTTTCTCAACAAAACATAAAGTTCTCCAAATTCACGAAGTTTGAAGGACTTGGAGGTTAATTGTCATGAACCTTTTCCAGATCTGACAGTTGGGAAGGGTCTGGCTCCCCCCACGCAGATCATGCAACTTAAATTCAATCTTGTGGTTCTCAACCATGATCACTGTGATAAATTCTCCTCCACTTCTCTTGAGCTTTCCATTACCACCTAGGAGCTCTTTCATCTCCCCTGTTGCACTCTATACATCAAATCCCGGAGGAATTGTTACTTCAATTCCTCATACATGGCCCATTCGGGTTCAGTGTTAAAACCATGGGATCTTATACTATATTGTGATATACCTAGCCAACCAAGCCAGGAAAGGCTACTATAATTCTTCTTTGTTCAAACTATGATACTAGTTTGTAGTGTCCCCCAGCCATCCCAAGTTTGGGCCATGCCACCTTACAAAAAAACTCACTTTCGTTTGTGGAAAATATCATACTTAATAAATTAAAAAAAAAACATCTACTTTATGTTAACATACACAAAATTATGCGGAAATGTACAATAAAAAAACACATGTGTATCATACAACATGTAATTAAACATATATAAAAGAGTAATTATCTATTTAGCAAGGCCAACAACTGTGTGCAGACCTTCCACGAACCTCCTAGCCTTAGACCACGATTCTCCAAGCTATCAGCAATGGGTCACCCCCGAGCTGGGACTAAAATCCACCCAAGGTAAAGGGAATCCCAGGCTAGGCTGAGATTATAAAGTCTCTAAGAAGGATTATAACCCCAGGAGTCCACTCATGTCCACAACTTATAGTCCCTCATTCCCCACATGCATGTCCCACCCCAGGGAGTGTGCCCCTTCTCTACTCGACAATCCTTCATTTGCCCCACTCCCCTTCCAGGGATTCAACAACAGGTCGAACATGATGTCTCGGAGCACTAAAAATATCGTGAGGATCCCTCTGAAAAAATCATTTCCTCAACAACCTCTCTCACCTAGAGAGAGTTTCGCACAGGCCTGAAAACTTGCTTCTTCAGTCCAACTCTCAGGCCAATCCAGTCAGGGTAATAACAACAACAAAATCGGGTATGGGCTCTAGTAATGACAACAAGCCACACCAATCCATAGAAAAAATGTGGGAAACAAAAACAAAATGGCTAGGGTGCGATATGGCTCAGGAATTGTGTTTTTGCGCTATGCTTCACAGGAAAAGTACAAGATAGCTTCATGGGGTTTGCAAGTTTTCATAGCTTGCAGAGGTCAATGATGGAGAGGATGGCTCAGTGTATTCATGCGTCCCAGGAAATAATGCCTCCCTCAATGTGTGCATCACCCTGCATGGGAATCATTCCCTCTTAAATTTTCATGTGTCTTGGTTGACACCTCGCTTTCCAGGAGTGAGTCCCTCTCCACTTGGAGTTCATTCCTTTCCCCAAAGGAACCTAGGATAAAAATCATGCTCCTCCAACATGCCTTTTAGAATAATATTAAATTATTCCCCCTTTAGATAAGCCTTTTGTCTTACCCTTTTACCCTAGCTTCTTATCCCCTTCCCTTCCCCTACCTAGTGGAGATTAGTCTCCCATAACTCTTTCTTCGTGGTTGATCTCTACGCAGTGATGTTTTTTATTTTTATTTTAATGATATGCATAATTACATATACAAAAATAGGCTCACTAGCCTTAATCAATCCATGATCTTTGGCCTAATATTAACATAAGCCTCCCAACTTATAAACAATTGTCTCACCATCCTATAAACATAATTACAATTCAACATAAACTTGGCCTTGGGGTATTACAACCTTGATCAATCTGCAAATTAATTTTTCTTCACATTGCATTGATGCCTTTTATTTCCACACATTCTTTCTCCTTTACTTTTGTGTTGTGATCTTCTCTCCATACTTGTTCCTCCTCATTCATGTTATAACTCACCCCTATCTGGATTTTCCACTTTTCCTTCAATTCAATGAATCCATATCCATGCATGATTGTATATGTGTTCATTTTATATAGTTATGTGTTTTTTTATGTATAAGTCCCACTATGATGTGTAAGTCATTTGAATTGTTATATATATTGTGTCATTTATTATATTGTTAGATATATCCTATTTTCATTATTGTTACGATCTTTATTAATTTTTTGCACATTTTTTCATGTGTGTTACATTACTTACATGTAAAGTTCTGTTGAATATTATATTGTAAATTGTCACATTGCCATTTTGTGTTACATATATGTATGTGTTGTTAGATTGAATCAATTTTATTGTTGTTTTGTTAGTATATTGTTTTGTCATATCATTATATTGTTTTACTAATTTTTATATTTTTATATGCAAGTTGGGTGTAAGTGGTTAAAAATATGTTAAATGTCTTGTTATATATATTTTTATGCATGCGTAGCATCAGATGGAATGTTGTTGCGAAGCAATTTCATACCAGGGAACATAATTAATTCTACATCGCCATCTCACTTTTCTTCCATTTCTACATATCCTTTTTCTTCTATTTTCATTTTCGAGTGTATCTCTCTTTGAGGACCAATCTCCGAAGTGTGTGTTTTCACTACATTTCTTTAATTTCCTAAAGCCTAAGTGTGGATCCACTATAAGAATTACATTGAAGGTTAAAGACACTAACAATCTAAATCCACGAAGTTGCATGAAAACCCTCATATGAAATATTGCAACTCAGAACCTTTGTAGCATTAGTTATTCCACAACTTGGTGGTGATTTCCTTAGTGTTAATTTTTAACGGTTCACTTGCTTTCATTTCCTGCAGTAGAAGAAGTTACTACAAGAAGAATCGTTGAAAAATTAAGACGTGTTAGTAAGCTACACACATGAAGTTGCATGAACATACATATATGAAATATTGTAACCCTGAGCCCTTATACGAATTATTGTTTCACATCCCAATGATATATTCCTAATCTTAATTTCCTACAACTTGCTTTTCTTTAATTTTCTTGGTTTATTTCGATTGTTTTCAATGTAGGATAAATTAGAGCTTTAGTCCTGCATTTCCTGTGCTTTCACCTTTAAGTTTACAAACACCCAACCCATAATTTAATGTCAATAACATAGCATATGATTTTCTTGACATGGAGTCCTTTCAATTTCCTTAACCTGAATGATTCAATGCTTCACATTGAATCTCTTTGCAAACCAAGTGACTAGTTCTCTAAAATCAAATGCCTTTGGTACTTAGCCAACCTTTACTATTTTCCATTGTCCAAAATTTGTTCAGGATCTTTTCTTCCTTGGGTAGTTCATAATACCACTTATATTCTATGGACCATTGAAAATCCCTACAATCATGAGCTAATGAATTCAAAATGTCTCCACAGAAAGGTTCTTTCTTCCTCTTGTTTTCCATCTTTTTCCACTTTCAATACACTTGGGTAAGTGTGAATATTATGTGCATAACCCCGATTTATTCCAAATAGGTACCCTTTAATAACAACTTAGGGGCCAATTCATTGTTCAAATTTACCTCTTCTTGTGCTTGGTGTGTGTCTCTTATTAAATAATAATGGTCATATGTGTACACAATGATCTAGAAAAACTATGTGAGAATTAATCTTCATTAATTAGCCATAGTCATTCATTATGTGAGGGGGTATGTTGAGATTACCCTGGGGAAAACCAAATGAATCCTTCATGTAATATGAGTGTACTATTACATGGCATATGAGTATGACATTGGGAGCATGACATGACATGTGGGTGCAGGAGGAAGGATGATGCAAGGGTGTCGTTTTGCAGGTTACATAAATGTTGGTATGGAAAAGTGTTTTTTTATGGGTTGTAGCAATGTGAGGATGTTGTCATGTAGGGATGTGGGAATGCGGGAGTACATGTATGCAGGGATGCAATATCACCAACATGTGAGATTGTCATTTTGTGGTTTGTAGAAATGTGGGTATTAGGGAGTCTCATTTTACGAGTTGTGGGAATTTGCATATGCACGGATGCACATATGTGGGAGACATTTATGAGGGTTTTCACCTCCTGAACCTACATGGTAAACTTAGGTATGATTCAATATGTGCATGCAGGGGATTTTTCCAAAGGTGTTACCACTCACATCTGTACTATTGAGAAGTTTGAAGGTGGGGATCTTCAAAGAAACAAAAGGTACGTGGGTAGTAGGGTTGATGTATCAACGCCAAGTTATTGAGAGAAAGATTTTGATTCTAATGTTCCATGTGTATGAAATTTCTTCTTTCATCTGTTGTTATTAGAAATGTTGTAAGAATTTCCCTTTAATGTGTGCATTTTTCTCTAATTAAAATTTCATTCTTCTTTCTATTTGTCTCTTAGTTGTTTATCTATAGCCTATGAATATGGAACTATAACCATTTGTTTAATTAATAACTACTTATATGTATTTCTACCATTATTTATCCAATGACGTTTTTCTTAAGGTGATGATAGAGGTGTAGTTGGTTTTGTGTTTAAAATTCCCAATTTTTATTTCATAACTAAATATTTATATTATTTGCATTGTTCATATAGAATCATTTTGCATTTTGCATTTCACATATTAGATTAGTTGCTAAATAGTTTATCGAGCTACAACTGGTGAACCTCCTAATCATTAATGGTTGTTGGGCTAGAATCTAGATGGATTCCCTATACCAAATGATGAGAAGTCTAATTAGGAATTTTCACTACGGTGAACCCTTATTGTAGACATAGGAATTTTTTCCCTATCAACATATCCTCAACTACATCACTGGTTATGAGTGTTTGGTCATCCATTCAAGGTAATTATGAATCTTGTGTTTTAAATGACTTGATTATGATAAATAGATTAAGAAATTTTCAAGTGTAAGGAGTAAACATAATTATGTTCGGTGAATATTTCTCCAATTGTATATATTTTCATGTATGGTTTGTTTTTCTTTGTTCAAAATTCACTTTAGTTTCAAAGGGGGTAATGCTGACAATTTCAAACAAAGAGGTTTCATTACATGCTATAGGAAATTGAAAGTACATATGCATTCATTAGTTATTTTATTTGAATAAAAGAGGTAAATTATCATAGAACACCCATAATCAATGTTAGGACCACACAATGTACCTTTTTGCCTGAACTTTTTGCCACTATTATACTCTTGATCACCCATATTTAGACTCATACTATCACTTTATCTAATCATCCCAAAGGTATACAACGTCCCTTCTCATTACTATACGTTTAATCTGTTTTCCATAATATTTTACATCACTCTCGTACTTGACCATTGATTAGAAATGCATAAGTGTTCAAAACTACAGATTAGCATTTGAGGCCTATTGCTGAAACACAGAACTATCCAAGGTCGTTGTTATTGAAACACAGAACTGATGCTGAAACACAGAGCTGCTATACAGTCCGAGGTCGTAGATGCTGAAACACGGAGCTGCTATATAGTTTGAGGTCGCAGACGTTGAAACATAGAGGAAACCGCCAGGACCGACGATGCTGAAACACAAAGGAAGCCATTACAGTTAGCGGTCAACAAAGCTCTAACCGTCGCTCCTACACAAGAATGCCGACACAATCAGAGTGAAATTCACGTGGCTGAAACAGCCTGCGAATTGAGATGCTGAAACAACATCAGCAGCAACGAGAAGAAGCTGTTACACCAGCCGTAACAACAATACCTCATTTAGCTCCTGTAATAGCATTCTGTTGCGTGAGACTAGGACATCCTATGCTGGTTTAGAAAGTAGATCCGACTAAAGATAGGACTCAGATACACATTGTAAATTATTGTATCGAAGGGATTCCCTCTTTAAATAAGAGGAAATCATAATTCGAGATATACAAGTTTAATAATATTGAAGAAGCTCGGAGAAGAGGTGATGATATTCATTTCGGTGTAATATTATGTTTGACTGAATAAAAAGGCACTTTTGGTATCCTTCTCTAGCTTTTCCTCATTAGAGATCTTGTGAGAAGGGAGGGCCCACCTTCTAACGTTCCTTAGTCGTTCGCAGAAGTGTTAATTGCTTCAATTCTACGTTTAAACTGATTAACTTTGTTTATTGAAATACTTATTTTAATGAATTCCTCTTTCTTGAAACACTACTGAACTCTGTCTTGGTTACAAGATGAAATTAGTAATTCACATTAGCAATGTGTGTACGTGTTTTATGGGGCTAGCGGTTAAGGTTCTGCCGGAGGGGAAGGGACTGCAACACTTTGTCCTCTGTAGATTTCATTTTCTGCAAGTGTGTTATCCAGAAACTGGGTTAGGGATCTTTGCTCAAAAAGGAAGGGATCAAGTTATCTTGTTTTCTATAGATTTCATTTACTTCTTCAAGTGTGCTGGCCGGATATTGGATTAAGGGTTCACATGGAATGGAAGGAATCGGAACATTAAATCGTAGATTTCAATTACTTAAGTGTACTGGCTAGGGATGGGTTGAGGGTTCACACTAGAAAGGAAGAGACAGAGCATCCTATTATATGATTTCATTATTCCCTCTAGGTTGTGATAGCCGAGAGGCGTGGGGTTTCCTTTAGGATGAGGAGGAATCAGAACATCCTATGTTTCATTCCTGGGAAGTGTGCTAGCCAGGGGTTAGTTAAGGGTTCTGCCACTTAGAAAGGAAGGAGCAGAATATCTGTTCTCTGTAGATTTATTATTCTCTGCCAGTGGCTGGCAGAGGCTGGAGTTAGGGTCCCCTTTCGAGAAGGAGGATCGAGACATCTATTCTCTGTAAGCCTCAAGCTTCTGAGTGTGCTAAACAAGAAATAGGGCTTAAGGTTCCTTAGAAAGGAAGGAACTAGATGGCCTTGTTCTCTGTTAGAAAGAGTTAATTTCTCTTGCATTACTGTTTTCATAAAGGAGTGTTAATCTTGAAATTCTAGCACGAGAGTAAAGTCTGTGTTCTCTAGGTTATGAATAGTTGTTGCTTTCCCATTTACAGTTTGTTATTCTAATGTAATCAGGGATTCATGGAATTAATCTTTAGTGCGCGGAAGTTGCTTTCTGTATTTAATTAGAACTTGAGTTTATTCAAGAGTGTGATTAAACATAATTTTTCTTTTACTACAACTAAAATTTGCTTTGGGTCGGCCTATATATAGTGTTTTCTTTACTACAACACTAAGTTGCTTTTGGAATTGAGCATATATAGTGTGTGGTTATCTTTGAAATAAAAAGACTTCCCTGGGTTGATAATTTATGTATCACTTGATTGTTTGAATCAATTAAGCAATTATAGTGACCAACAATCAACATCCCTAAATATCTAGGTTTCCTTCTCTCCAAGAGTATGCCGACAAATATCTAACACTTTGTTTCATGTTGCATAGTCTTGCTCTTTAGCTCCAAGCCTGATAATGTTTAAGTCAAAGCCTCTCAATCTTCCAATCAAAATTTTCTTAGGAGTTATGCCCTTAAAGTCCATTCTCTCTTTAATGTATATCAACAATGAATATTTATGACTGAGAAGCTTCTCTACATTCAATTGTTTCTCCTTAATGTGCAACGATACAAACCAAACTTCATTGTTTTTTCAAAACCGCATGACACAAAGATTTTAGAGGATCGACTATACTTTCTTATGTATATTTCATAGAGGAAAGAGAAAGAGCATATATATATTTTTATTTTACCAACTATCCTTAACATTAGCTATAATACAAGTATTATGTTGAATGTAATAATTTTCAAGGTGTCAAAGAGGTATTAGAAACAAAAGTTTTCAAAACCGCAACAGTTTTGGATAGAATTATTATTGTAGTGAAGATCTTCATGTTAAAGTTAATAAGACAAAGTTGAAGGAACTAACAATTCATATTGATAATGTGCACTTATCCTATTCACATTACATCTTGGTGAATCTAGGTTGCAAGTTCCCATATCAATTAGATTATATTCTTGTCGACATATTATAGGAGTTTAGAATGTTGAAGCAACAACTGATTGGAAGCTAATATTCATTATATGTTCAAATATTAATGCTCAATAATGGATAAAATTTATTATCTTCCTCTACACACATTTCCAATACCTAATTATCAAGCCCGTAATTTCCAAGGTGTAGGTATATTTTGTATTAATAAAACTCTTTCTACCTATCAAAGACAATCATTCAATGTACTAGATATATTCAATTGATTTCTTATATTTCTACTTCAACATAAATATTTTTAAGATGTTAATGTGGCCTTGCTAACATGGAAAATAGTATATGAAATAAGCGATAATTTCGTAGAATGACTAGTTAAACAAATGAAAAGCATAACATGGGACATATGGGGACATTTTCTTTCATTTGGAATTTAGAGAATATATAGTACTTCAATTTGAGGAGTCTATGTGACACTCGATACTAGAATATTTAAGGTGAAGAAATAGACATTTTGGCATGTAAAATTGAACAAGTGAACATTCTATTAACAATTTATAACAATCCAATTTCATGTTTATCCCACTTTAGTAATGAATTTGTCCAATTAACAACACATATCATAACACATTTGGGCATCTATTATCTAATCATTCTAATCCTATAACTTATCAACAAATACTAACGTCAATTGGGATATTTCCAGTTTATGACTGGCATCATAGGGAACTGGAAGGCACACCATTATAATGTGACTCAAACTAGTAATTTCTTTCAAAACAATTCTAGGTTTTATAACAAGAATGAAACATACATTTGGTATAATTGTCCAAAATGACACCATCCCAGATAATATTCACAAAAGTGACTAGAACTTATTATGAACATGTCAAGTTTTTTTTTTAATTTGTTTGTTGTGAATGATCTCATACTCACCAGAAACTAAAAAGCAATGATTAGGTCCTTATTATTGAAAGTATTTTATTTTATTTTTGTTAGCTTGTCCGTGACTTGTGGGACTAGACTGTGGATGAGAAACCATGACTCAGGGGCATATAAGCCGTCAAAATCACCCGGGGATTGCACCCGGCCTGATCCACACCAACCCTTAACATGGTTGGATTTTTTGTCCCCGTAGGTTTCGAACCGGTGACTTTAACATCACGGAGTGCCTTAACAACACACTACAATCACCGATTGTTCTACACCTCGGGGACTTATTATTGAAAGTATTGTTAGTATCAAAACTTTGAATATATTGAAAAAAATATATTAAGAAGATTTTGTAACATTTTTTTATTTCTTTATTATGAATCATTTGATGTTAAAATGATAATAAGAAGATAACACACAATTTAGCCAACTTTTTATTATTGATCTAATCTAGATCATACATTATCTAGATTGGATCATCATATAATTTTTCATCTATATTGGTGATTTCTAGGTGGAGAAATTAGAGGAATCGGATTGTAAGGCCCATTTTAGCAGAAGGTTGCAGTTTGGAGATTTGGGGTATAAAAACTTCTAGATCCATTTAGAGGCATTAAATGACATTTTTAGGGGAATTTTTTCCAGGAATAACTCCCATCCCCTTGATGTGTTCTACACATCGACACCTTTCCAATGATGAAAAAATCACCTCAATCTGAGTTTTTATGTGAAAATTATGCCTCTTGCAAGTTGACCTACCTTGTTGACCACCATGGTGCCAAGTGGATACCACATTAGCCTCCATTACTCACACATGTGGGGCTCGTCACATGGAAATTTCAAGAATATTTTATAAGGTCCAAAACCTTATCACTGATTGAGGGTTGAGGCATGCAAAAACCCTATCCCTAAATCACTATTAGGTTATGTTAAATATTGGGCCACTGCGAGGAGAGGGGGTTCCATTATTTAGCATTTTAATTTTTCCATAGTTGAGCATAACATATAAGAGTTGTATTTTGAGAGAATAATAGAGGAGGTGGGAGATTATGTAGCATCCATTTAGATCATAATGTCAAACAAAACTCCATAGTGAGCACCCCTTTCTTTGTACCTTGATTTCATAACCGAAGAAAAGAGAGCAGAGCATAGGCCTCACCTTCAATCTGGGTTTTCTCTTGTATTGGGTTTCCTAGGATACATATTTTTCTCATTCACATGGACGGTTTGTTCATTTTCTTAGTCTTTCATTTCCATATTTCAGTTATTTCATTAATATGAGCAATACATTAGTGATAATAAATTTGAGAGCTAAGGAAATAAACCTACATAGTAAAATATTTCAACATAATACAATATCTATTGTGAGGAGTTGTTCCAGTGGAATATCCATGGTAGCTTACAAATCATATTAGCATTAGAGAAAAATTATTTAGGGAATTTTGGGGAAGTTGCAAGATCCAGTAATTGTCTCAAGAAGGAAGTCACAAAACCTTATCCATGGGGGATGAGTATATTTATAGCAATCCTTAGGATGTAGAAAAAAAATAAAATTTGAGGATGGATGTTAAGAAAAGTTTTGCGTCACTCCATGCAACTTGCTTGGATGGACTTCCATTACCCTATGTAGACTTGAAGTTCCTTTTTTATCATTCCAAATATAAAACTGCACAGTTTTCCACATATATGCGCCCTATCAGTTCTACAACAATAGTATATGCAGGTTGCTCCACTACAACCCACATACATCAGGTTTGGTGCTCAAAATTAAAATTTATCCCAGGTTTCCATGCCATGTCATGAGATCCATGATCCTTGGACTTCCATATACTGGAAACTCTATGACGTGGCCCTTCAGTTCCATTTGAAGGCTATAAAATGAGCCATATCCAAGCCTTGAGGGATTCAACAATTCAAATTTGAGAACAAAGACACTCTGGAGAAATTTCACTTCATATTGAGTCTGCATCCCTTTGTCCTTGAAAGTTTGAACTCCTTTTGTTAAACCCCCAAGATCTTCCCTCTTTTTGATGGAGGACCTCATTGAATCATATATCTAAGATTTCCCTTGGTGGAGGATTGAAGTGGTGGAGGCCCAGCTAGAGGGACTTAGTTTCTATGTTCCGATATGTGTCATTACAAAAGTTTGTCACCTATGTACTTCTGTTGATTATTTTAATAGAAATACTCTTTTCTCGTCCAATTGATATCTTGCAAATATTTGAATTATTATTCCATGTGAATATTTGTCATGTATGTTAATGTATTATGCGAATGTATATTCTAACATTATATATTATCACCATATTCTTGCGTATCTTATTTTTCAAGGACAAGTTGCAGGTATAACGATTTAGGTCATGTGCTCAACAGTGGTCTTCTTCGAACATCCAGGCGATGTAGGCTCTTATCCTTCTCTTTTTAGAATTTCATTTATATAGAATACTTGGGATTAGAGATGATTTGTGCATGTCATTCTATCTATTGTGGTTTACCCCTAGCCATAGAGATATTTTCCTTGTAACAAAAATGGCGAGAATATTAGGGAATGATATCCTTTTTTGGCATTTGCAGTGGTTTTCTCCTTGATTTGCTCTCTTTTAGCCGAGTTTCCTTGTCACCTGTTGCTTGACATCCTGTATTTTTCCTTGCATATGAGTTTCTTGGCTTAACCCTTTTCCTAGTAGTGTTTTTCTTGGTATACGTGGTTTTTCCCTTGACATACACATATATACACGAGACATCTTCCTTTAGGGAGAGTATATATGAATTTTTTTCTCAAAACATCGTGTACATCATCTCTTAAGTCTTGATGGTTGATTTTGGTGTTTGTTGGGTGAGTTTTGTTGGTTTCCGAGCCTTCTTGGGTCCCTATTTTCTCTGTTAAGTTCCTTCATAGTGATAGGAATCCCTTTTATTGTTAAATTTTTGGGTGAATTTCTTTCTTATCATATTTTTCATTGGTTGTCCTTGCACATTGGTCTGAGTGTTTGCTTCTTGGTATCCTTCTTGTCTTGTCTCTTTTTCTTGTAGTAGGGTCTTCCTGTGGAGTTACTCTTTAGTCCTTACATTTTCTTTTCTTTATATTGAAAATAAAAAAATATTTTCTTATTTACATTATGGCATTTTCACTTTTGATTACATTGCATTGATTTTGATGCATGTGGAGAGATTGCATTTCATTGAAATTGTATAGATTGCATTGGAAAGATTGCATTTAGAAGCATGCCATATCCTTGAAATTCAAGATTAGTACTTAGCAGTGTTTTAATATTTGCTTCTTTTTATATCCTGAGTTGTAATACCATTAGTTTTACAACCACACCTCTTGAGTAAACAAAATCCATTAAAATTAATGTTGACTAATTCAAGTTGATTAGAAACTATTTTGTTTTTCAGGGTACACAAACAACTATAGGACATAGAGACTTGGAATAGGATTTTGTGATTAAACTTATCCAAGGCTATTAAACTAATCATCTGTGTTTGACCAGGGACTGGTGAAACCCATTGTGTAATCAATGACATCATGAGGCTCCACTCACATTGGAATTAAGCATGAAGTCGCACAAATTTGGTTGTAGAGATAGCCCTCTAATACATTCCTAGCATCAGAGATATTTTTGGGGTTCTATTCATATTTGGGGGTCTCGCTAGTAACTTTACCTCTGTGAGAGGTAGTTCTTTCGATATTTTAGGCTTTGTTACCCTTTCCATATAGTGGATCGGACTTCCGATTGTTTTCCTGTGCATTGGTTATATTGTGGTGACTCTAGTTGCTTGACATAGGTAGCCATATAGGTTACTTGTAGGGTTATTCTGTAGGTACACTGAGTCAGATAAGGGTCGGACAACACACATCCTTTATGGAGGATTACCTCTCTGGGGGGATCTGACCAACTGCATTGGTAAGCCCATGAGGTCCATTATAATTGATTTTGATACCTCTAATCTTTTGAAGAGAGTCTCATGCCCCTTTTGGGTGAGACGTACCTACTCTAGTGCAGGATGCCCCTTTTCATCCACTATATCATGTTGTGTGCATTGGCCTTTTTCCTTTATTTTTGTGTTCTCTTTGATTATTATTTGTCCCTAGGATTTTATTTTATATCTCGAGTCTTGAGTCATTGTGGAGCAAGACCAGCCTCCTCGCTGGTCTCGTCATTTGTTTAAGTTACCACCACATATTGATCCTTTACCAATGCTGCATTCCAAAATCCATAGAGTTAATAAACATGGTACATATATCTCCACCTCCCTGACTCACGATCATCAAGCTATGATTATTGATTCAGAACCAAACGTCTCGAGGAGTCCTTCGACTCCTTTCTATGATGTGATTAGTGGGATCCCTTCGACCCCTTCATCCTCAATGGTGTGGGTGTTGGAGGTTCCCTCCTCTAGTGCTACCCAACCTGTGATTTATACTCGACCCAAAATAACAAACCATTATGGATCTCTTTTTGGTATGCTGAGTCACAATTCTCAGTCAATACCTTTGTCCTCTAATCCATTTTCTTTTGGTATGCCTGACATGACGTCGCAACTCTCATCCTTCGTTTCAATGACTTATGTGAATCCTAGTTTTGTTTTCAGGGGAACGATGCCTCCTTTTGTTCCTTTCTCATTTGGTGGAGGTCATATTCCCCAAACAAATCCTACAGTTGGAGGTTGGACTCCTCTTTCCTTCAGACGTAATCCTAGCTTCAATGCTCCAGGATGGAGTGCTCAACCAAGCAGACAATTCACTTCCTATATTTCATCCTTCATCCTCTCTTCCTCCACATCGATTCCAAAAAAATCATTAATTATGGTGAATCCCCCTCTTTCCTCTGGTGTTCCATACAAAGGGAGTTAGTTTCACAATATGGGAAACCCCCAACATAGATTTCCTTCGACTGGGGGGAATGTATATAATCCTCAACATGCCTCTTTCACGGGTATGGTGCCCATATAAACTTTCATGAATCAATTTGTAGGAGGATATTATCCTACCAGACAAGGCCATGGAATATACCATAACCCTGGATGGTCTTCAATCCCTCAGCCCCAATATTTCTCGGGAGCATGGGCACAGATGCTACAACCACGAATCCATTTTTTGGCCATGCTTGATATTCTAAATTTGTTGAAATTATTGAGTGACCCTATGTGTCACGATCCGTCATAGCCCCATGTCCCCACCAAGATTCCTTAAGACGTTCCAAAATTCTAAGGAATTACTGGTGAGGATCTGAGTGATCACATCACTACTTTTCRTCTATGGTGCTCATCTAACTCCATGAATGATGATTCTATTCATTTKGGGCTATTTCAATGCACAATCATGAGGGTCGTCGCAAAATGGTACATTGAGCTACCAGGGGAAACATATGGAAATTTTAATTAGATGGTATTGGTCTTTCTCAACCACTTCTAGTTGTCAGCATATAAATTTTATCGACCTTTTGCCAAGATAAATCCATGCATATCTCAGACCATATCCAAGAGTAGCGTAGAAGGAAGAGGTTGATTAAATCCTGCATTCCTCCAAATTTTATGTTGGAATGGTTCCTTAAGTCCTTGTTGCCTTATATTTCGAAGGATATCTCTATATCCAGAGTAACATCTGAGGAAGAAGCCATTTTCAAAGCCCAACAATTGGACCTCATATATGCTCAATCTGGGATGCTTTATGAAATTCTTCCTGACTCACCGCAGTCAAACTATGAACCTATACCAAAGACTGGGCCTCATGTCGATGGAATCATAGGATCTGCAAATGCTAAGTCTACAAACTTGGTGATGAACTAGTTAAAATATTTGTCTTTAAGCCAACCTGTAGTAGGACAAGATTTGTCTTTGTCCTCCATCCCACCTAATCGACAGATGTGCATTATGTACAGTCGTCAGCTAACCCAAATGGTAACCAACAACTAGGAGGGAATAAAAAGAAAGAATGAGGTAATAATCGTAAGGGTGGAAATAATAATAATAAATCCAAGGATGACACTAACAATGATAGATCGAATAATAATGTTGGTGAGGGAAAGAAAGAAAATCAAAAGGTGAAGTTTCCTTGTAAACTTTGTAAAGATGATCACCTTACCCACATATGCCCCAAAATCGAGGAAGCCTCAAGGCTCTTATCACATCCACCTACTATGCTGAAAAATTCATTTCCACATAATCATCACATGGCCTCAGGGACCTCCAACACCGAAAATGCATTGAGCGGGATTCAAAACCCCTCAGCACATGAAGGTGGTCATCTATGTGTCAATATGGTAAAGTATCATATTGATGTAGCCACTCAATATTGTTATTATGGTTATTCACATATGGTTATAGTTCTAGAGTCTCCCTCTCCCCCGAAAACATCCTTGTAGATTGAAAAACTAGAACCTATGCCTTGTATTCCAAAAGGAGTACTAAAGAGCTCTACCCATAGTCCTAATTCTAGAGCCACCCATAACTATTTGATTGTCGAATATCTGGGCCAAAAATATTGTGTGATGTCGGATTTGGAGGTGCTCCATACATGTCCTTCATAGAGGAACACCTTATTATCTACATTAGGAGATCTAGATGTGTGTGGCTTGAAAGTTATCAAGTTCGATGTCACAGATGTTAAGCCTTTCTTGCCTTACCACATGGCCTTTCAAATCCATGTGGAGTACATGAAAATTACCATCAAATGTACTATAATTTATGAAGGTCCTACAACATGCATGATGTCCCTAACTTGTTGGAATTCCATTGGCTCTCTAACCCTATTTCAATCTATGACTATGTTGACTACATTTGATGGCTGTTCATTTTGACCCCAAAACATCCTTCCTTCTTTTCCAGTCTAGTTAGGTGGGAAGACCATGGAGGTTGATGTCAAGGTGTTTGATGCACCTCTCGACTATAATTTACTACTAGGGTGTAATTGGATTTATGCCATGATAGTCGTTGTGTCATACATTTTTTGTACTTTATGTTTTCCTTGTGAAGGGAATATAGTGAAAATTGATTAGTTGTCCTTTTCCCATGCTAGTCCTAATGCATCGGTTGGACCTTCGATCTCTGTGATTGATAATTCTTAGAATGAAACTGAGGATGTTGGTGTCGAAATGTATTCCTATTTGATGGGTAACATTTATTTCATGGTTGTTACAGAATAATCCCCCCGAGGACAGGTGGATATTCCCTTGGATTAATGACCCCTAGAACAAGACAAAAAGATACAAATGGACACTAATATCCATTTGAATTCAATTACCTAATTAGAAAGGGAAAGAGAAGGAAGAATGTGTGATGCACCTTATTCCATGGTTCGTCCTCATTTTCTTTGATCTGAGCTTGATCTCCAAACTCATCAGCACCACTCGATATCTGCAATGAAATGGAGAGAAAAAATACAAAGAAATCCTACTCTACTCTACAATATTAGACTAATCAAATTCATCTATCAAGATCAACAATCATATGCAATAATACACAATATTGAAGGGAATAGGCCAAGTAATATTGATGAGAACTTTAAAGAGATACTTACAATCATGGATGGCATTGTAGCATCTTCCCCAAGTCCTCCTCATCTAGTCCTCGCACGATGCTCCCAAGATGATAACTTTGATATCCAAAAGATTCCTCCCTTCTCCATGGAAATCCCTCATTATATAGGATTTGGAGGATTAAACACCATGGAGAACATCACTCATAAGATCCACTAAAAAGGGATCTCCAAGGATTTTAGGGAGAAAATATCTCTTCAATGATTTTAGGGAGAAA
This sequence comes from Picea sitchensis, assembly GCA_010110895.2. Classification (NCBI taxonomy): domain Eukaryota; kingdom Viridiplantae; phylum Streptophyta; class Pinopsida; order Pinales; family Pinaceae; genus Picea; species Picea sitchensis. Next base: position 58,278 of record SNQJ01S0012221.1, on the reverse strand, counting down.
ATATCTCTCAAGGATTTGAAGGACTAAATATCTCTCAAGATCCACCAAATTAGATTTTAGTTTGAGGAAATATCTCAACCATCCATGAGATTATCCACCTCTCCTTGAAAATATGAAACTAAATGTGAGGTGGATTCTCACACTAAATTAATTTACTTTTTATGAATATAAATAATTAATTCATGTGCACATAGCATTTTGACCTTCATATAATATATTTCTCCTCCACCTTGACTAGGGATTGTGAAAAATGTTCTTTCATGGTGTCAATTTATGCGACATTTTCATGACACTCGTGACACTTAGGGTGAGGTAATTAAGTGTGGAATTTCAGTGTGTAAAATATTTCCCCCTAAAGTGTGAGGTCGAAAGAGAAACTGATGGATGAAACACTTCACAATTCTTCAATGCAAGGGCATGGAGTTGGAGAACTTGGAAGAAGCTGCAAACAACCATCAAACAATATTAAAATATGTTCCATTTATGAGGTAGGAATACCTATGCTCAGAATACGAGATGACTCAAAGCACAGCCGCCGACCAATACACTATGGATCCATGAAAATTATTGACTAAGGATATGGCCACCAAAGATACAATGTGGATCCATACCTCCATGACATGAACTGATCGTAGCCATGAAAAAATACAAGGTGGAGCTACGAGATGATAAAACATAGCCACACACCAATACAATGTGGATCTCTGTGACAATCTATATATTAATATGCTTAAATAATCTCCTTCACATCCTGGGAAAAGAAAATAACAGAGTGAACGTTCAACCCAAGGTATTCAACCCGATCCTGATGTGGTACGAATCTAACCATGTGAATAGATTATTTGATGTCAAACATGGTAGAAACTTCTTGATTACCGATCATTGAGGTAAACCATTAACAAGTGTGACAGAAATCACCAAGGGGTATGGAAGTCTAGGATACAAACCAGTGGTAGTAGGGATAGAAGGACTTACAAGAGTGGTTTTCCCCCATGATGGTTTATGTTGCAACCATGTAGGTTTCCCCCTAGTGAAAAGTTTCCCTCCAACTGAAGGTTTCCCCCCAGTTAAAGGTTGGCCTCCCATTGAATATTGACCTCCAATGTAGGGAGTACTAATTTTTGATGTGTGAGATGGAGGTTTAGTATCGTGTGTAACCATGGTTGTGTTAAGCTGGCCATTTGACCTATGGGATGACTAAGTAAAGCACTTGGCATGTGCATATGTGGGAAAAATGAAGCAGGAATATTACCTGACTCATCTGCAAGAGGAGATGAATGCACAAGTTGTTGATTCAAGGTTACCTGGGTCACTGATGTTTCTAGTAAATAATAAGCACCAATAATTTCAGCTACAGGAGTTCTGGAAAAATATGAATTCCCAAGTCCTTCATGAAAACTAAAAATCAGTGGGTTCATGCCAAAAGATGGTGTAGTTTTTGAACCAGGAGGTAAATAGTAAGAAGAATAAGCATCATCATATCTCATGGATGGTGTATCAAAGAGTGGTTGTCCAAGTGGATAAGTAAATGGAGGATTCACAAAATATGCCAAGCTTTCTACAAAGTTTGTGACTGGTTCTTCAATGTGATGCCAACTTCCGGGAGTGATGCTCCCAGTTTCAGAAGTGTGATCTGCGATGATGGTTTCATAAGAAGGATTATGTTTTGGTTCCTAGGTATCATGTTCCATACCTTTTATACTTTGAAAAATCAAATCCTAAGGCCGACTAGGAAAAAAAAAGAAACACACTCCTATGAAAACTAAAATAAATCAACCAAGAAACCATAGATTTAATGATCTTCCGAAGATGGGATATCAAGCCCCCAATGAAGAAGTGAGAAGTAGTTACCTTGACCTCCACATAACAGACCTTATTAGTGCAATCAACCCTCACTTTCATGAGATCACCCTCCAAGGGTACTTAGAGTGTGATATGACGCATGCCCCAGATACCATGGGAATCCCCCCACATTCACCTCTATAGATACCTAGAAAAGGTCACTAATTTTACCAACTCACAGTCATCCTCTAGGGGGGTACAGTCGACAGTCGAGACCAAATTTATGGGAAGGATATCAAAGTCCAAAGTGCTTCAATAGAATTGAATACAAGTGGACCGGTAGGACTCCAGAGGACCTCGAACAAATTTGGATTTCACAAAGCATCGAGACCAAATGAAACCAGTGGTTTCTCAAGAATATCCCCCAATATATGATCTTTCCGCTACGATTGGTTAATCTTTGGAGGGTTAATCTTTGTTGCTCTCCCACACGCGACCTCATGTTTAGCCCCTGTGAGAGAGGGGGTTCCCGACTATGATTATATAAAAGTTGGATTTAAATGCTCATTAGTGTTCTACAGTCCCTTTAGTAGTCTTAGAAAATTTACTCACTTCACCTAGTCCAAAGACCCTAATCCTAAGTTATTGTTGGTGTGCTAAAAAAATATAAAATTCAAGTTGATTTTATTAGCACGTGGTTGATTTTAATGGATTTTAAATCAAAGGGTTCACGGAGATGAAACTGATGATGTGTAAGAGACTCGACTCCAAAATAATGCAAACCAATGCTATGCAGTTGTTTCTTTTGATGAATTCTACGTATGGGAAGGAGAAGAGTTCTATTCTTATTAATCACAAGAAAGCACTAAAAAAAATGCAACTTTCAATTTCTAGGATCAATATGATGCCAAACTACCAAGAAAATGGTTCTGAAAACCGAAATGTGCATGAAAAACTAACTCTTTTTCCAAAAATAAACCAAATCAAACTTCCTAATGAATGAAAAATTTCTTCGTTTGATTAACTATGCAAGGAGATATACAAAATTTTTGCTTCTTCAAAGTTTAGATGAAAAGATATTTAAGTTTGACGCAAATAACTATGAAGAAAAAAAAAAAAAAAAAAAAA
>SNQJ01S0012221.1:31456-52124 GCA_010110895.2 Picea sitchensis | reverse complement strand
ATCAAACAATGACAAGTGTCAAGTTGATTTGGCATTTCAGGCCACTGGAAATCACAATTCTGAGTGACACATGGCAGCCGCTCGGGTCATGACATGTCATTGAGTGACGTAAGACTAACCTCACTATGGGAGTTTTTACTTCGAGAGTTTTAACTCCATCACTCCCCCAAAGTCCCAAAGGATGAAGTCTTGGGGCAGAGGATAACCGTCTGATCACCACAGAGTGTGGAACGTTGATTTGGAGATCGAAGAGCTGTAGAGAAAATCTTGAAGCGACAAGCTCCATTTCATAATTTCAGGGACCGTGACTTGGAGAGTCGAGATACCTCACAACAGAAATCCACGACATGCGAAATGCCAAAATGATCGAAGCTAGTCCAGCTAAGATCCTTTTTCAGAATTTCAGAGATCGCGGATTTGAGAGTCGAGATGCCTCACAATAGGATTACAAAAATGCCAAAATGCAAAACACGTTTTGTCTCAGTGTGTGGTCACAGCCATTGGTCACATCGACATAATATGGAGGAAGGATCTAGTGCAACCAAGCTCAATTTTGGAGTTTCGGGGATCAGTATGTGAAGCATAAATAAACCTTAACCACAGGAATGCCAAAATCCTGAAATGTTGAAATGTGAATTAAGCACAAGATCCTACAGATCCAATCCAATGGTCTAGGTGAATTTAAGTGTGATCGGAGAGCTACTGTTGCACTTTAGATTGTAACTTCTAGAAATTACTGATGGATTTTGAAAAAGGAATCAAAGAGGCTTCAGTGTGATCGCCAGAGAAGGTGAAAAGGCTCGAGGCATCTTCGAGTCAAATGAAGATTATTCTTAGAGGTGGTTGACAAATGGAAGAGTGTTGAAGTCTGTAACTGCCACACAGAGGATTAGCTCGACTTTGATAGAGAAGATGAAGAGTCTCAATTGCAATAGAGGCTAAGGAATCTCGGCTTAACACCCAGTGATGATGGACACATGTATCAAACTACCAGAGAAGCTGAAGAGTGGCGATTATGATCAGGCAGAGCACTCGACATGGAGAGAGGATGAAGAAGCATGGAGAGATAGCATGCACAAGTCGCAGAGTAAAAGTATGCAGAACAAAGAAGAGAGGGTTGCTATTTTGGTGAGGGATTCAGGAGTGTAGAAGGAGGAGTGTGCAGCAACTGAAATACAGAGAAGAGGAATGGTGCATTGAATGGATATGTCGCATAGAGCATAAAAGGAAGAAGCACAAAAAGTGCAAGGAACATGTACAGCAAGACAGTGAGACACTAAAGGAAGGATACGATGCTCTTGTAGAGAAAAACTGAAGATCAGAAATCCCAAGAAGATGTAGATAGAGAGACACTGATACAGGAGAGCAGAGAAGCATAGAAGAACAGTGATAAGCCTGGTAAGCCAATGATAAATATTGTATCACTTTGATAAGTTTCATTAGCAAAGATTTATATTTTAGGGTGGCAGGGAGGTTCTAGGGAGGATTGTTGTCCTCAAAGGCTCAAGTGGGTTCTTGAACACAGGGAGTTGTAGCTTCCATATGGTTGCAGCCAGAGAAACCAGGGTGGTAGGGTGGTGCTAGGGAGAACTGTTGTTCTATGTTATGTAGGTTGGTGCCTATATGACTGGAAGTCGGTGCTTCCATCCAATTGGTGCTGGAACACCTGGGGAGTTGGTGCTTCCCTCTAGTTGGTGCTAGAGAAACCAGGGAGTTGGTGCTTCCTTCTAGTTGGTGCTAGAGAAACCAGGGAGTTGGTGCTTCCTTCTAGTTGGTGCTAAAGAAACCAGGGAGTTGGTGCTTCCTTCTAGTTGGTGCTAGAGAAACTAGAGNTGAGAGTTGAAGAACTAGTAAATGCAATGAAATCACTTGGTGAAGAAATTGAGGAACCCTCTTTAGTTCATAAAATTTTGAGATCTCTGCCAGATAGGTTCAACCCAAAGGTCTCAGCTATAGAAGAACTTAATGATATAAAGACTTTGTCTTTTGATCAACTTCTAGGAATTTTGATTTCATATGAAATGAGGATAGTTACAGATAAACCCACCTTTAGAGAAGCATCATTTAAAGCAGATAAGAATGAAGATTCTGAGCCTGATGAAATTGAATAAAAATTCGTGAGAAGACTAAAGAAAGGATCAGGCAAGTACCAAGGTAATTTTCCCTTCAAATGTTTCAACTTTGGTAAGATAGGTCATTTTGCAAATAAATTTCCACACAAGAAACATGATCAAAACTCTGAAGGTGAAGAGAAGTACAAATCCAAAAGATTTGATAAAAAGAAAAGTTTATGTGTAAACAATGATAACTCCTCAGAAGACACCGATAGTGAATCTTCCTGTGAAGATAAGGTAAATGACTTCATGCTTATGGCCAAAGAGGATTATGATAATAAAATCACAGACAATGATGATAATGATGAAGAAGTTGTGGTTGATTTGGAAGGAGAACTGATCAGTGCACTGGAAGAGATTGGCAGAATTAGAATTAAGAACAGAAAGCAAAAACATTTGCTGATACAGTTCGAGAAAGACAGTAAATATCCTGATGAATAATTTTCCCTCCTAAAAGTGGAATTAGAAGAGGCAAAAAAAATAGAGGACATTCTGAAACAATAGTTATCAGAAAAGAAGGCAAGATCTGAAGCCTTGGAAGAAGAAGTAGTGAAAACAAGGAAAGAGTTGGAGAAGTTTCAAGCCTTGTATCATCAGAATCTGTCAAGTATCAAAGCCTTAGAAGGATTATCCACCATTCTGAATTAGAAAAGGAATCCAAAGCTAAAAACTAGTTTGGGTTATGAAGAGCTATCAAGTAGTGGTCAGCCAAGAAACAAAGGAACCATCAAGTTTGTCAAATCTACAACCAATGACAACAACAAACCTGCAGAAACAAAGGAAGACAATCAGCTGCCCAGGACGAGTAAAGAAAAAGGTACCAGGACTGAATCTGTAGAAAAAATAAATAATGCACTCCCTACTCAAAGACATCGGTAGCATGAAAGAAATCAATTTGCTCAAAGAAGACAACCATTTTCTAGGTACAAAGAATTTTTCTATGGATATTGTTTCTACTGTTATAATTTTTGTCACAAAGCTGCAAATTGTTTCTTAAGACTTAGACATGAGCAATTAAGATTTCAAAGGAATAAATATCTGCCACAACAAAGAATGATACAACCAAGTAACAAACCATCACAGATTGCAAATTTCCAAACTAAGTCTAGAGACATGCAACTGAGGAGGTCAAGAAATAATAAATAGTCAATGAGTAGACAACACTGCAACAATAACTTTGACCTATTGAACAATGAGATTGAATGCTATAACTGTGACAACTTTGGCCATAATGCTGCAAAATGCCATCTGAAGAATTACAAAGAAAATCCAAGGATAAAGTTCTTAGATAGAATGGCCAACACATGGAAAAGGAAAGATAATGAAAAATGTGGTCAAACACCCTCAACTCAAAAACAAAAGGCCTCTAGGAATATGGATGGTGAATGTTCCAAGAACATGACTAGAGGCAAGGATAAGCCACTATCCATAAGTAAAAGAAAAATAGGAAATGTGATCCTTGAAAATGATGGAACAGGTAAAATCAAGGAAAGAGGGATGGTGAGTTTGGGTAATGACAAAGGAGATGCCCAGTATGATCTGCTTGTGGATGATCTGAAACATAATTTGCTCAATACAAGTCAAAAATGTGACAGAGGAAGTGAAGAGGTGCTCACGTCCAAAGAGCATAAGGTAAATGTAAACTTGATACAAGTGGTGAATAAAGGCATAAGGAGAATTAATGATGTTAATATTGAATCCTCTCCTGCAAGTAAAGAAGAAGATATAGATACAATAAAAGCATGTTCAGTTAGCATTTACCCCATGGATGAAGTAGGAGAAGAACCATGTCATAAGTCGGAAGTAGAAGTCTTGAAGGTTGAGAAGGAAAACACCCAAAGCAAGCTCTTAAACAACTCCATGACCCTGGATAAGATCTTGGATAGTCAGAGATCACCAAATGAAAAAACTGGTATTGGATACAACAAGGAAGAAATTAGCACTCCTAAGAAACCTGTTATAGGTCCTTCATTTGTGAGAAAGAAAAGCAGGAATGAGAGTGGGTGTAGCAGTTTTTTATTGTGATTGAATATGGTAATAAAAGCCTTGGATTGTATGCATCATGGAAGAAAAATGAAAATTGCAGTGATAGAGATCAAGGAGAATTAATGGGGAGATTCAAGGGTTGTTTGAAAAGTACAAGCTACAATTACGTAGTGTGCCAGTAGGACAACAACATCTTCAATAACAACATTTTGTTTTACTAAATGATATACATGACATCTTGTAGAGATAACAAGAGGAAAGACCTTGTCAGGGAAAGCTAACCTTTTAGAAACAAAGGAGGAAAATAGTCAGAAGCACAGAGAGAACAGTGACAGGGGGAGTCATCCAGTTATGAGAAGAAAAGGTTGATGAAGGAGTCCTAGTAAGAGAGGTGAGTAATTTTGAGTATTCTACAGAGGATACAGTGGAAGCTGAAGATGAGCAGGTCCAAGAATCAGAAAGAGAAGACTCTGGTTTAGATACAAATACTCTGTAGGCCTCAAATAAGAGAGTCCATCTTGTTAGGGGGAGTTTGTATTGATTGAATATCTGATACCTCCAAAAAATATTGCAACAGCTCCAGGTGTCGTTGTTGCCATCAATGCCAAAGGGGGAGAAAAATAACAGGTCTGAGTGTCGTTGTTTCCATCAATGCCAAAGGGGGAGATTGTTGGCATGTTTTACAGGCAGTGTATTCTTTTCATTGATGGCAAGAATAGTAGCAATGATGGCATGTGTACAGACAAGTATAGCAGCGATGATGGCTTGATTACAGGTATAATGTGTTAGGTGGGAACCAGAAGTAGTCTAGGAAGACGCAGCAGAACAAGATCGATAAGATCATCGAGTGATAGTGCAGAGGATTTTTGGCATGTTTAACAGGCAGAGTATTCTTGTCATTGATGTCAAGATCAGAGTATGCATCGATGGTAAAACAGGAACAAAGTAAGCTCAGGAGGAATTAGCACATTGTCGAACGCAGTGCGAAGGTGTGCTTGTTCATTTGATGGCAAACAAGAAGGCAAGGAAGACCAGTAGTGCACCGATGATCGAATGGCAAGATCGAAGTGTTGGTCAAACTCCATTTCAGAGTTTCAGCTACTGGAATTTTGGATACTGGGAGTTGGAGATGTCAAGGAATCTCACGACAGGAGTCTCGAAGTGGCGAAATGCGAAACACCAAAATATGTTGGCCTGACTCCATTTCAGAGTATTGGATACCGAGATTTCGGATACTGCGAGATGGATATGTCAATGACTCTCACTAAAGGAGTCTCAAAGTCACAAAATGTGAAATGCTGATGTGATGTTAATCAGACTCCATTTCAGAGTATTGGATACTGGGATTTCGGATACTGGGAGATGGGGATGTCAATGACTCTCACTACAGGAGTCGCGAAATCGCGATATGAGAAACACCAATGTGATGTTCATCCGACCCCATTTCGGAGTATCAGATACCAGGATTTTGGATACCGAAAGATGGAAATGTCAAGGAACCTCACAACAGGAGTCCCGAACTCGTGATATGCGAAATCGCGAAATAACCTTAGCCGTCAAATCGAGGTTTGATATAGACCACTAATATAACTTCATTAGGGAGTTTCGGATACTGGGAGATGGAGAAGTCAAGTGTCGAGACTCCTCACAGGAGTCCCGAAGTTGCAAAGTGCGAAAATCCGAAAAGCTGACCTGACTCCAGTTCAAAGTTTCGCAGATCGAGACTTGAAGGTGTTGAGAACTTTCACATCAAGAATTCCAAAATCGCGATATGCGAAATCGTGAAGTGATCTGGGCCGACAGATCTAGGAGGTGAATGTGGAAGACCACATCAGAAAGGACAGGTGGAAGACTATGAAACATGGCACAATCAGACAATGACAAGTGTCAAGTTGATTTGGCATTTCAGGCCACTGGAAATCACAATTCTAAGTGACATGTGGCAGCCACTCGGGTCACGACACGTCATCAAGTGATGCAATACTGACCTCACTCCGAGAGTTTTTACTTTAGGAGTTTTAACTCCATCACTCCCCCAAAGTCCCGATGGATGAAGTCCTGGGGTAGAGGATAGTCGTCCAATCACCATGGAGTGTGGACCATTGATCTGGAGATCGAAGAGCTATAGAGAAAAGTTTGAAGCGGCAAGCTCCATTTCGGAATTTTGGGGACCGCGACTTGGAGAGTCGAGATACCTCGCAATAGGAATTCATGACATGTGAAATCATGAAATGCCAAAATATGAAATTTCAAAATGATCGAAGCTAGTCCATCTAAGATCCTTTTTCAGAGTTTCAAAGATCATGACTTAGAGAGTCGAGATGCCTCACAACAGGATTACTGAAATGTTGAAATGCGAAACACATTTTTGCTCATCTTGTGGTCATAGCCATTGGTCACATTGACAAAAGATGGAGGAAGGATCTAGTGCAACCAAGCTCAATTTCAGAGTTTCAGGGATCAGTACGTGAAGCATAAAGAAACCTTAACCAGAGGAATTCTGAAATCCTGAAATGCCAAAATGCGAATTAAACGCAAGATCCTATGGATCCAATCCAACGATGTAGGTGAGTTTAAGTGTGATCGGAGAGATACTGTTGCACTTCAGATTGTAACTTCCAGAAAAAACTGATGACTTTTTCCAGAGGAATCAAACAGGCTTCAGTGTGATCGCCAGAGAAGATGAAGAGGCTCGAGGCATCTTCCAGTCGAATGAAGATTATTCTTAGAGGTGGTTGACAGATGGAAGAGTATTGAAGTCTGTAACTGCCATAGAGAGGATTAGCTCGACTTTGATAGAGAAGATGAAGAGTCTCAACTGTGAGAGAGACTAAGGAATCTCGGCTTAACACCCAGTGATGATGGACACATGAATCGAACTGCCAGAGAAGCTGAAGAGTCTCAATTATGATCAGGCAGAGCACTTGACATGGAGAGAGAATGCAGAAGCATGGAGAGATAGCATGCACAAGTTGAAAAGAGAATATAAGTATGTAGAACAAAGAAGAGAGGGTTGTTTTTTTGGTGAGGGATTCAGGAGTGTAGAAGGAGGAGTGTGCAACARCTGAAATACAGAGAAGAGGAATGGTGCATTGAATGGATATGGCGCATAGAGCATAAAATGTAGAAGCAAAAAAAGTGCAAGGGATGTGTACAACAAGATAGTGAGACACTAAAGGAAGGTTGATATTCTCTTGTAGAGAAAAACAGAAGATCATAAATCCCAAGAAGATGCAGACAGAGGGACACTGATACAGGAGAGCAGAGCAGCGTAGCAGAACAGTGATAAGCTTGATAAGTTAATGATAAATATTGTATCACTGTGATAAGTTTCATTAGCAAAGATTTATATTTCAGGGTGGCAGGGAGGTGCTAGGGAGGACTATTGTCCTCAGAGATTCAAGTGGGTGCTTGAACACAGGGAGTTGTAGCTTCCATCTGGTTGCAGCCAGAGAAACCAGGGTGGCAGGGTGGTGCTAGGGAGAACTGTTGTTCTCTGTTATGCAGGTTGGTGCATGTATGACTGGAAGTTGGTGCTTCCATCCAGTTGGTGCTTCCCTCTAGTTGGTGCTAGAGAAACCAGGGAGTTGGTGCTTCCTTCTAGTTGGTGCCAAAGAAACCAGGGAGTTGGTTTCCTTCTAGTTGGTGCTAGAGAAACCAGAGAATTGGTGCTCTCAGCTAGTAACATCTTGCAAAACAGAGGTTGCAGCCTCATTATGAGTTGGTGCTCATATGTATGATAATGTAAAGAATGTAAAGATTACTTATCATATAAAGAAGAAGAGGTTTTTACCCTTTATGGGTTTCCTCAGGAAATATATGTCTCTATGTATCTCATATGTGTGATTGATGTTGAATGTTCTATTGCTTACTTCCTTGCATTATTGTGACTATCATTAAATTCCATTCTAAAGGGTTTAAAATGTGCATAATTGTTTAAGCATGGTAACAACTGATTCACCCCCCCTCTCAGTTGTCCAACAAGGATGCTCAAAGTTCTTCGAGCAAAAATCTTTGCAAGATTAGACTGAGAAAAAGTGAGCAGAAAAGGGCAGAAATCACTAGAAAAGGAGACCAATGCTCCTATTTCCAAGGGCATAGAGTGTTGTAGCGATCTGATATAAATTGTATGGGAGCATTGATTGTAGATCAATGCTTTGATATAGGATATAGAGGAGTGCTACTCCTCCAAGAAACTCAGAACAAAGGCTTGAAACTCTGATCTAAAGGTGGGAAAAAGGTAGAGACAATCCAAGGAAAGACAAGTCAATGTCCTTTCCCAGTGGAGTCACCAATTTATGTTACAGAATAATCCCCCTGCAGATAGGTGGATCTTCCCTTGGATTAATTACCTATATACCAAGACAGAAAGATGAAAATGAACACTAATATCCCTTGGAATTCAATTACCTAATTAGAAAGATAAAGAGAAGGAATAAAGTGTGATGCACCTTATTTCGTAGTTCATCCTCGTTGCCTCCAATCTGAGCGTAATCTCCAAAATATTCATCACAACTCGATACCCACAATACAATGGACAAAAAAAGACAAATAACTCCTACTCTACTCTACAATATTAGACTAATCAAATTCATCTATCAAGATCGACAATCATATGCAACAATACACAATCTTGAAGGGAATATGCCAAGTAATATTGATGAGAACTTAAAAAAGATACTTACAATCATGGATGGTGTTGCAACAACTTCCCCAATTCCCCCTCGTCCAGACCTTGCATGATTCTCCTAGGATCATAAGTTTGATATCTAAAAGCTTCCTCCCTTATCCATGGAAATCCGTCATTGTATAGGATTTGGAGGCTTAACCACCATGGAGAAGATCACTCATAAGATCAACTAAAAAGGGATCTCCAAGGGTTTTAGAGAGAAAATATCTCTTCAAGGATTTTAGGGAGAAAATATATCTCAAGGATTTTAAGTAGGAAATATCTCTCAAGATCCACCAAATTAGGATTTTGGTTTGAGAAAATATCTCAACTATCCATGAGATTCTCCACCTCTCCTTGAAAATAGGAAACTAAATGTGAGGTGGATTCTCACACTAAATTAATTTCATTTTTATGAATATTAATAATTAATTCATGTGCACATAGTATTTTGACCTTCATATAATATATTTATCCTCCACCTTGACTAGGGATTGTGACAAATGTTCATTCATGGTGTCGATGTATGTGACACTCATGACACTTAGGGTGAGGTACTTTAGCATGGCATTTTGGTGTGCAACAATGGCACCAGTTCACCATATTTATTCCCTTTCCAGTGAGTCTTCATCGTCGATGAGGTCTATTACTTTCCATACTTTGTATTTCATTGACCCTTGGACCTTACCTTCCCTGACTATGTCATACGAAGGTCAGTTGCACATTGGGATGGAAATGCCAGTATCAACAGTAGAGTTTGTGTATCATGCTATTCTTGATGCTACTAATGAACCTGATCCTCCCTCCTCGTGGACAAATGAGGTCAATCTTGTTTTAGAGCTCGTATGGGCCACTTAATCATAATTTTTTGCATGATTTCCTCGACGATACTTTACCTTTAGATGAAGCCATCTCATAGGCCATGTCTGGTCTTGATATGCCTTAGGACAATATGCATCATCGATCTTATTTTCTCGCATAGATTTTTAATATCGAACAAGATGAATTTATATCTACCTTGAGTGAGATGGTTAATCACATCATGGTTCCATTAGGTACACATGGTATTTATGTCTAATATATCATGGCGAATATTTCTCCTATCGTAAAGATGAACATCTCTCGTATCCCTGGTAAAATTGAGAACATGTATGTCTGTGCGGATTGTTCGCCTAAAGAAATTTATATCTACATTGGTCTCTTCAATGAGTTTCAAGATGTTTTCGCTTTGTTGTATGAATATATGCTAGGGATTGACCCCAACATTGTCGAACATGAGATTAAAACCTATCTGGATGATAAACCTGTTCGACAACATCTTAGATTTGTTAATCCTAGGAATACCCTTGTTATTAAGGAAGAGGTAGAGAAGCTACTTAATGTTGGTTTCACCTACCCAGATCCCTTGACTAAATGGGTGTCCAATCCCATTCCTATAAATAAAAAGCAAGGAACCATCTACGTATGTACGGATTTTAGAGACCTGAACAAGTCCTATCATAAATATGACTTCCCTACTCCTTTTATTGACCAGATTATTGACGAGTGTGCGGGAATAAAAGTCTTTTCTTTTATGGATGAATTTTTAGGGTATAATAAAATTCATATCAAATCTGAGGATCAACACAAGATGGTGTTTATTTATCCTTGGGGTAATTTTTCATAATGGAAAATTCCTTTCGGCATTAAAAACGTTGGAGCAACCTTCCAACTTTCCATGACCTTTTATTTTCACGATCTTAAGAATATTTTCGAAGCTTACTTAGATGATCTCACTGCTCACTCTCGCAAGAGAGTAGATCACTCCACTCACCTTCGATTATTATTTGAGATATTTCGTTACTATCACATTTGGTTGAACCCTCACAAGTGCATCTTTTACGTTAGTTTGGTCGTCTTTTATGATTCATAGTGTCTAAGAATGGGATCATGGTAGGTCCTATGAAGGTTGAGGCAATAATTCAATTTCCTCCCCCACACAACATTAGACAACTTCAAGGTTTATAGGGGAAGGCTAACTTCCTGTGTCGGTTCATAGTGAACTATGTCAATTTAAATAAATGTTTCATGCATATTTTGAAGAAGGAAACTTCATTTATATGGTATGAGCGATCCCAGTAATCCTTCGATGCTCTTAATAAAGATTTTGTATCAACGCCTCTGCTGAAGCCTTCATACTACAATAGAGACTATTTTCTTTATATCGCCACATCCAAAGGGATGGTTGGTATGGTTCTAGTTCAGGAGGATGATGAGCTCCATTGGAACATTGTCTACTATCTCAGTCGAAACCTAGTTGGTCTTGAACTTAAATACTCTCATGTAGAGAACCTCGCCTTGGCCTTCGTACATGCGGTTCAAAGATTATGAAATTATATATTACTTTACAAAACTACCGTGGTTGCAGATATCAATCCATTTCAATTCATTTTCACCAGGTGTATCATAGGGGGGAAATAAATTAAGTGGATAGTTATTTTGCAATAATTTGATCTCTATTTCTCTTCAGTGAACTCTAAGAGATCTCTAGTTTTTTTCGAGTTGATATCAAACGTCCCTCAATTATATGAGGAAATTTTCCATGACGATTCATTCACGGATGAACACATTTTCCTTATCTCATCTTCAGACCCATGGTATGGAGACATTTTGATCTATATTCAAACCTTGAAGCTACCCCAACATTTTTCAAAAGACGATCGATGACATATACGTTATCGAGCTAAAAAATACCTCATTATCGACGACACTTTGTATCATCGGAGGGTAGATAATATTTTACGTCATTGCTTTAATCATGAGGAAGCTAAGGATTTTCTCAACGAATATCATAGTGGGGCATGTGGTGGTCATTATATTGGATTTTGACAACCCAAAATATATTGCAAGATGATCATTTTTGGTCGTCAATTTTTAAATATTGCATTGAAGTGGTCAAGAAGTGTCACCATTACCAGGTGTTTTCTCAAAAAATTCTCTCACACCCAGCCCCTCTTCACCTAGTCGTCACCGTCGGTCCCTTCACCAAGTGGGCGGTATATTTTATGGACTATAACCCAACCTCGTCTGGGGGGAACCAACATATTATCGTGGTCATGGATTATTTTACTAAATGGGCAGAATCCATGCCTGTCATTAAATCCGATGGCAAGACTACAACATTCTTCTTATTCAACCAGATTATAGTCTGGTTTAGAATCCTAAGAGATATTGTCACTGATCATGGCAGTCACTTTCATAATGAAATGATGAAAGAGTTAGTATAAAAAATTGGGTTTAAGCATGGTCATTCTTCTACTTACTATCCCCAGGAAAATGGACAAGTAGAGGTGGTGAATAAATATCTCAAGCCCATTTTGTAAAAACATGTTATCCAAAGTAAATCTGATTGGCATCTTATGATTTACCCTGCACTTTGGGAATAACAAATCATGGTAAATACTTCCACTAGTTTCTCTCCTTTTTAGTTAGTACATGGCGTGGAGTCTATTCTTCCGATTGAATGTGAAATCCCTTCCCTTAAGTTGGAAATTGAGCTCCTACCTGACACATCAAATCTTGAAGAATGCCTCATGCACCTGGAGCACCTCGATGAGTAGCATCGAGATGCCTTTACGGATATCAAAGAAAATAAACGACATGTTAAGGATCAATACGATAATTCTATCTATCCTCGATAGTATGCTGAGGGTGACTTGTTTCTCCTTTATGACCAATCCAAAGAATCATTGGGGGAAGGTAAGTTCAACCCCATGTGGCACGATCCTTATATCGTGCAACGTGTCTCAGAGAAAGGAGCCTATGAATTATAATATTAGGAAGGGAATATGGTGGGTGAACCAAAAAATGGGCTCTACCTTAAAAGGTATGACGCTTGAGCCCTCAAACTTGGGCGTGACCTTTGTATACTAGTGTATCTTAGTGTATATACTTCTTTGTCTTTTCCTTTGTGTCATCAGATTGCTTATCAAGTTTTCCCTTGGTTGGAAAATTTCAATGGAGTCTTTGTTTTACTTAGGATTCATGGATGGTGCCAGTTGTCATACAGAGAACATGGCTTCCATGCCTTGGGTCATTTACTCACACGAGGGCCAAATGGTGTCTTCAGGTGGCGTTTTTCTGGAGCCATCAACGAATAATGTGGTTTATTATAGCTCCATTATAGATCTATTACACAATTCCATTTCACATTGTGTTCAATATTTAGAACTTCACCTAGACTCCCAGTTAGTCGTATGTCAGTTGAATGGTAGTTACTGTGTGCAACATCCTACTCTACTCCAATGATTCCTATGGGTACAACTTTTGGAATGATACTTTGATTTTGTTACTTATAATCACATCCCTAGAAGTTCTAATCATTTATCCGATGCATATGCTAATTATGTTTTAGATTGGAATTTGTCACATAACTAAGAAAAGAAAACACATTCATACATTGTAACATATATAAATAAAAACGAAGACCAATTTGTTTATATTTCATCCTTTTGAGTTCAAAAATATGGTGTGATAGTACAAAATGGGGCTTACAACCTCAAAATACATATATGTTCGGTATATAACATGACCATGCAATCTACGCCTGTGGCGCTGGATGCGTATCCTGATAGCACACTACAGAATTTTCAAGATGCTGGAAGAATCACACCTGCGCACGGGGTACACCCACCACCTGCCACTACATCGCCTCTGACAGATCCTCCACTTGAACCATAGGAATCATGTGCATCAATCGATACATGTTTCCCTTCACATTCTATAGCACTCTCTCTGTGTTCCCACCCACTAGCTCATCTCCTTGGCCCCTCCACTTATGTCATGGGAATCCCTCTGGACATCACAGACCTACGTATGTGTAAAAAATAAGTTGTTAATACTTGATACCATACAAATATATTTTCATTTTTTATTTATTTATTTAAAAACACATAAAAAATGAAATATCTAAAAAACATTTCTTACCAATATTACCATAGGCGGAACCTGGTGGCAAAGGAATTTCAGGATCCCCTTTGTAGTCGATCCCTCTGTAAGGATATTCGTCAATGGATATGACATGTCGGTACCACCAGAAGGATAAATCATCATTGTATGGGGTTAACACCCTACCACCCCCAAACTGCCTCGTAATGTCATCCCACTATGATATGGCTAGATCACATAGTCTATGTGGAGTAATCTCTACTCTAGGGCTCAAACCTAGAAACCTCTCAAAGAAAAAACTATAAAGTATGGATGCAAATACAAAATTTCTCATTCACCCTTGTTTGCAATCCATCAATTGGCTCTTCATGTTAGCTAGTAGTGAGGTACACCAGTCATAAACAATGGGTCTTAAATACTCCACCGCATAGAACATGAGTGGCCTTAATTCCTGGTACAACGAGGTGTTGAGCACTCAACACACCCTAAAAGTCCTCTGTCAAATTTTCTCTTTTTTGGGTACCACTTGAGTTAGTTACCCATTACTAAGTGACTTCGTTCTTATTCGTTTCTTGCTTGATTGATTCTTTGTTGATTTATGTTTCTATTGTTTCTTGAAGGATAATTACATGTCGTATTTGGTTTGAAATGCTTATCATCATGTTTTCTATTCATTGAGCTCACAACAGGTTGACCAAGCCTTTTTGTATGCACATCAAAAACCCGTGGAAAAACAAAACAATCCAAAGCGGTCAATTTCAGGCTCAGATTATGGGAAGAGACAGGTTGACTTTCGATGGTGGAGATCCATCAAGAGAATCAAATCAACGATTTTTGTGCATTCAACGTGTGGAAATCGCATGGGTTTTAACATCAAGAGATAACCCACCAAGTACATGAACACCTGAAGTATCGAAGATCCGAAGAGCCGAAGTTTTGAAGTCCCAAGAGCCTACCACGTTAGATTCATAGATGTACCACTACGGAATATTTCCAAGAACAACATTCATAAACTCCCAAAGTCCCAAAGTGCATCTGGACCATCCATCAACGAGGACATGTGGAGGCATATCCTTCACTTCAGAGACTTAGCACTCTAGGATATTTGCGAAGCACTAGAGCAGGAATTACCCGAAGTTTCAAACTGTTGAAGTCCTGAAGTAACGAGAGACTGCCACTTCACTTCGGGCCTATACTACTTCGGGAGAACTTAATGCCTCATAGTCCAAAACTTCTGAAGCCTAAAGTGTCAGAGCACGTGGAACTAATCATTCATAGCATGTGGCACTCATTAGTCATGACACATAGCACTCATCATGCATGACACATGGAACACTCATCAGTCATGATACATGGCACTCATTCTAGGTCATTTGGTTGTGTCATTCGCCCATTTCCATGTGACACATGTCACCCTTCCTTCCATGACATATTAGTAGTCGTGACATCATATGACATCAGGCCACGATGTCACTTCATAGCCCATACCGCTCCAGGGTATTTATGAGAACAACATTCATAAACTCTCAAAGAGCCTGAACACTCGAAGTCCCGAAGTGAATCTTGACCATCCATTAATGAGGACACCTGGTGACAGATCCCCCACTTCAGATATAAACTCCTGAAGCTTGAACTCCTGAAGTGAATCTAACCGTCCAGAGCCATAGGCCATGTGGAAGTAGATCTCTCACTTCGAAAATACGACACTCTGGAGGATGGTAAGAACTTTGCATTAAAAAGGCCTGAAGCCTGAACTCCCGAAGTAATTGTGGACCGTTGATATCAAATAAACCAACACTGTTGATTCTTGTAGCAGGTAAGGAAGGAATATCACCCAGATCACAGATTGCGACATGATTGATGACCACACTCCATTGTGAGGACGTAAACTGCTTGAACATTAATTTTCCAAAGCGGTCCCGCAATTCGAACCATGGTATTAATGGAAGGGTACATGGAATCTTTTGGGGGATTGTGGGCCCAAAGGCAGTGTGGACCTAGACCACCCTCGACAACTTTTGAAATCATGTGCTTATATGACATCAGGTCACCACGTCACCTCCACTCACACTTTCTCTATTGCTAAACTTTCTCCACTTGTTCCCCCTAACTACTCCCCATATCACATATCACCTCCATGCATCTTGTTTTCCTATTGGATGCTTGCCTCCACGTATTCCTGTTCACAACCAGGTCATTAAAATGAAAGTGGGGATAAGCATTAGGTACATTCAAGACGGAGTGTTCTTAGCTTCTGAAAGCTCAAACACAGACAGAGAGTTAAATCTTAGTCACAGGTCAATGGATATTGGTTCAAGAACACCTCAGTAGACTCTGCTCATGTAGCCAGTTGTATCCAGTGGCCTCCAATAGCTCACAGGCATGCCATTACTCAACATAGATCTATGTTCTGTCACTCCAAGGCCTATTTTTTTCCAAGTCAGTTCCTCGAGTGCATGCATCAGTTCTGTCTCAGAGACAGTAGTGGTTTTTAATTGATTAATTCCAACATTTTCTTAGATTAGATACAAGAGTGTTCTTCTGTGTGTGATAAGAACCACTCTTGTTGATTCAGTCCAGTGTCATAGTCAAGTTAATAATTTGTTTTACGAATAGTTACCTAAAATTAGGTCTCAGACCCCTAAGGACGAGAACATCTCCAACTCTCTTAAATAGGGGGTATTTGAATGTTTTGAGGGTCGGTGGTTTTGGCAAACACCCTCATTTTTGGATTTGTAAAGAACTATTTCAGAGATACCTTAATTGAGAAGTCCTTTTTAGGACCAAAGACAAGTTTGATTTTTTCATCAAAAGCGTGTGTGATTGGATCTAAAGAAGAATTATTTCTGATTTTATCTCATCAATGGATGTTGTAACGAGTACGAGCCTCTAAATCTGTTGATATGTTATCTGATTCAATATTTTTATAGTTCTTGTCTTTAATTATGAAAAGTAAGTCATTGTGTTAATATGTGATTGATGATTAAATCTAAGGAAACTATTTTTCTTACCACCGTTCATTACGTGTATGTTTTCTTCTCATAATCTTATCTTGGTCAATAATTGGAACACGAGAAGGTTAATGTATTAGTACTAGGCTTTTGGTAGGTATAAGAATCATTGTCTACATGTTTGATCACGTGGGTTATCCCAATATCGGCCTTCTCCAGTAGTTAAGATTTCCCACTTTGTTACCCAATTGGTTTGTACCATCTTTTATCTTCTATCGGTCCCATCTATAAGAGAAAATACAAAAAAGAGAACATTCGAACTGAAGGAGGATCTTTCACAAGAAAACATCATTTCAATCACTACGTAAATCCCATCGATTAATTGGTTGGATCGCAAGATCTGGAGAACCATTCCACCATTAAATGCTACAAATTCTGATTGGGCCTCGTTGGCAGGATTGGTTCCTACTATTGAGTTAAATGGATTTAGGACCCCTCAATAGAATTGGCGCCAGAAGGAGGGCCTAAAGAATGAATGGCTGACAATATTTTTGACACAATATTTCACACAGGCTGTAGATTCAAAACATCCCACATGCTTGGCTAGTCATTCTCAAGACATCCCACACACTTTGAGTACTCTTGAAGTGAGTAAATCACCCCAACAAGAGGAAGAACATCTATTCCATGAGATACCTTACACTCTTCCTCATGAGGATTTGAACCAGTTCAGAAGTATCACAAGAGATTATGCCCAACAGATCGGAGGATTTCCCTTAGCTCCGTTACTTCCTCTTAGAATACAAGTAAGAAGACTAGTGGTCAATACCCCTGAACAGGATTTTGTGCACACAATAGAATACCTGATTGATTTCTCCCTCACCAAAATTTAACATCCTCTTAATGTAATCCCCAAAACAACAACCAACAATTGCTTCGATCCTGGCGATTTGTTTGACAAGGAAGGGTTCAACTCTGAATGCTCAGTTTCGGGATCGGACGACATGGAAGATAACAACGATCATAATGAAGAAAGGGGAAACCCATCTGAGAACAATCAACCTTGGTTGGACAAAGATTCTCTAGCTATTCCTGGATGAGTACATAACCTTCCCCGGCATCCAGAGAAGTTACTCCCTAAATTTGACCCTGAAACGTCAGGATTGTCTAAAGACCATATCAAAAAATTCATACTAGCTATTAGACTGATGAATATTCAACATGAAAATGTGGCATGCAAGATTTTCCCCTATAATTTTGAGAATTCGGCCTCTGCATGGTATTTTAACTTACCTGTAGGATCCATAACCATTTGGACAAAGTTTCAAGAGGATTTTTTAGATAAATTTGTAGAAGAAACCACTACAGGAGCCTTGATGGAAGAGTTGTTCACCACCAACATGAGTTCAAAGGAGAAGGTTAAAGACTTTAATTAGTGGTTCACCGCTATTCTAAAAAAATTTCAACCCGAAGCTAAACCCACTCAAGAGTTGAAAATAAAATTATATGCTAATTATCTCCTAGCGTCTATTTCCATGTTTGTGAAGAAGGATGCCAAAACAACCTTAGCCGAGAACTTTGAAGAAGCCAAAACAACAGATTTCCAAATGAAGGGATGTAAAGAAGGCTAGGTCTGATTATTTAAGAAAGAAGTTCAACCTCCTCCCAGGAGAGGACTCCTATTGACTAGACCCCCAAGGAAACAAACAGAACAAGGTCTCGAAAAGGGAAGACAAGACATAAAAGACCTACAATGCATGGTTAAGAAGTTGTCAAATGATATCATAGACATGAAAAGAAGTGCAGGAGAAGAAAACCAAGGCCAGAGGCCATATAAACCATTTTTTAAAAGAAATCCACCTTTCAAAGCAATTGAACCCCCCCATCCAACTTGAACATCGATCTAGGAAATGTAGCATCCAACTCTTTTTGTACCTATCACCAAGAGAAGCACTCTGAAAGAGACTTCCCACAATGGGTGCATGCCATGAATTTGATGGCCAACTGGTTTCTAGATTAGGTTTCCCTAACTGAATAATCAAGCAACTCAATTATGAATATTATTGATCAGGAAGAAGTTTATCCACCAGAAGAAACAACCATGTTGATATGGGACCCTGACCTACCAATGCCTTCCAATGACCTATTTGGAGTTCAAGAACCACCCGTAGAAGTCTTGGTTGTGAAAACATGAAGTAGGGGTCAACATGTCTCAAACAACCTTACTACGGCCCAAACTTTGGGTGGAAAACCAGCTCCTGATCACCCGAAAGCACCTTTTGTTCCCCGAATATATTCTATAAACATCCATACACGAGAATCCCCCAAGCTAGACTACAACATAGTAGAAGACATGAAAATTTTGAGGGAAAATATATCGGTCATGGACATGTGTAGAATCCCTCAACAAAAGGACTTTATGGTACAAGCATTGAAATCAATAGAAAATCCTACAACAAGCACTGGCCAAGGAGAAAATCTAACCCCCACATATCTAAGGAATAAACTAACTATGAATTCTTGCTCTAAAGATAAGAAGGGAAAACCTTTTGTTCCACCGTTCCTTTTGACATTTGAAGTCTTCAACAAAAACCTCCATAATTGTTTGGTTGTCTTAGGAGCATCCTCCAATGTTATTCCATTATCTATTTTCAAAAAATTAAACACAGTCCCTCTCAAAAGTGATAAACATGTAATACAAATAGACAGAACCTAGGTGAAGGTTATGGAAGAGCTCAAATATGTAATGATCAGAATAGTGACACACCCCAAATTTGTTCAAGTAATTGACATCATTGTAGTAGATATCGCAGAAGCTTATGGATTATTGTTGAGTCGATATTGGTCTGAGAATTTAAACAAATACTTTAGTATAGACTGGTGTTGTGGTGGGAAATCCCCCTATGGACTAGCATTTAGGGTTATATTATGCATGTAGATAAGACCGAAAGAATCCTACTTTCTACCTTTATCCCAGACCTAATCCCCATTTCTTTTAAGAAAATACATGGTTAAATGAACATACCTTGTTCCGGACATTCGATGTCAATCCTTCTTCACGCTTGATCACTTGTTGGCAGCTATCCTCTCAAGACTGACCTACGTACAAAACAAGAAACAAACTCTACATGCATTTGTTCTATAGATTAATGGGTTAGAGATTCAAACATATATTCTCCAAACTATGAAGAACTCATATAGTGGGATGGGAAAATAATTTCTTTATTATTAACTTTAATGAATCAACTTACAATGCTGAGACCAGCCACTACTTCATGAACCTGATCCTGGGCTCCTCTTCAAATGTCCTCCAACTTCTTTGCTTTGTATCTCTCTTTGAACAAGGATGGCTAAAGGGTTGGGACAATGGGAATGTGCAATTGGGTGTAGTTTCTTTACTCTTCTTCTCCTCCCTCAAATGGGACCCCTAACCCTTCTTTTATAAGCTAGAAGAAGCTAGGTATTTAGATGAACCCTCAGCCATGCATGGCCGGGAGTTTTAGTTAACTCACCCAAAGCTGTGTGTTTTGTAGGAAACTTTCCTTTTTTCATTCTTTTGTAGGTACACGTGGGTTGTTTTGGGTCATCTAGCATGTACACAGGTGTAGTAATGGAGTAGGGTGTGTGGGCCCTTATAAAAGAGGCTTTTTTAAAGAGTTGTTCAACAGTGCTTTGGAAAAGAAGGGATCTGAGATGGCCTGATGACAGGTAAGCATGTATGGTGAAAATTAGGGTTATAATAGATGCTCGCTAATGTGTGAGGTTAGAAGAGCATCTGATGACCGAAATACATTACCAATCTTTACTGATGTACCGAACAAGTGAGCCCAGGGACTAGGAACCGGGAGGCGCTGTCTGCAAAATAACAAATGTCTCACTGAGGTGGGCATACCCATGCTCGGGATAAAATAGAACCATGGCTACCAATCAAATACACTATAGATCCATGTCAAATAATTATATAAAGTGTAGCCGTGAACAATACACAACGGAGCTACATCTCGAAATCAAATATATATATA